>CAHIKZ030001189.1:567500-581525 GCA_903632075.3 Acanthosepion pharaonis
CACAGCACACACACACACACACACACACAGCACACACACACACACACACACACACACACACACACACACACACACACACACACACACACCCTGCCTTTTATAGATAGTGGTCCAGTTTCTGATAGCACTAACGCTTGGCTATCTAACAAGTACCAAATTGTTTGCAAGACTGTCAAAGCCGCTTGACCAGGGAACCATAAACGGGGGTACCAAGGTACAGGATGTAGCCTTATGAACACACACTCACTGGCACAGTATGTACAGTTTTGGTTTGATTCAGAGCCTTAGAAAGCCCTGCAAAGACCACTGTTCGTCGCGTTAGAAATTCTTAGAAAATGAACAGAGGATGTACTTCACCGAACAAAACGCCCAGCAGGTTGCGGAAAACCCTAAAGACACAACCCTAACGGCTTCCTTTAAATTATGCTCAACAGATGCTTTTACCAAAACATTGATATACCCCTAAGTCCCGTCCTACTACGTGTTGTCAAACAACCGGTGGGTTCGGCGAAAGGCTGGTGACCCTGTCGAGGGTTATCCCGATGTAAGGTCTAACTCTTGCCTTGGATGCGTTTATACTGTGCCCTCCAGCCAGCAGGAGTGCTTTTACCTCCGCCTTCTACTTCATGAAATTGCTGGGCCAATGAGTTTCACAGATATTCGCACTGTCAACGGCATAGAGTGCCAGTCTTATAGAGAGGCATGCTTCCGTTTGGGATTGCTTGAAGACGACTCCCAATGGGATGCAGCCATGGCGGAGGGTGAACTTCTCAGAATGCCATCACGGCTTCAAACGCTGTTCACTATTTTGCTTTGGCGATGCGAACTAAGCGATCTTCTGTCGCTCTGGCTAAAGTACAGAGAATCCATGTCAGATGATGTGCTGTTCTGCGTTCACCGTAACTGCCCTGGAGTTGAATGCGGTTTCACTGACTTCATATTCAACAGAGCGCTGGTGGCCCTAGATGATGTTTTCGAACTGGGAGGTGCCTCTTTACCAACTTACGGTTTACCATCACAGCTCAGAGACGGTTTTGTCACTGTACCAACTAAGTTATTGCGGGAAACACCGTGGGGCTGAACGCATACATTACCGAAGACGAGCCCAATAGAACAGCTTGCCACCACTGTTAAATCACCGGATGAATTGATGAATGCAGTCTTCTACAACCTATCCACTAATTTTGCCGATGCCGATTGGCTTGCTGGGAGGGCCATATTGCCACCGAAGAAATGTACAGTTGATTCCATCAACCTTAAACGTTTGGATTTCATTTCCGGGTAATGTCATGTTTATAAGTCCATCGACAGAACTTCCGATCCATCTGAATTAGCTGAGTATCCCATAGAAGTTTTGAACTCCCTTCAGCCGCCCGGACTCCCACCTCATATTCTTCGGCTCAAAGTTGGTGCTCCGATTATTCTGATCAGGAATTTGCTCCCAACTAAACAGTGCAACGTGACTCGCCTCATTATTAAATCCCTTTCTCCGAACCTGATTGAGGCGACAATTGCAACTGGCTGCGGCAAGGGTGATGTCGTTCTGATTCCCAGGATGCATCTTCTGCCGTCAGACATAAGCATACCAATCAACTTTCGTCGCTCACAATTTCCCGTGACGCTTTGCCTTGTAATGTCCATTAACAAATCACAAGGATAGGCGCTTAGTATCGCAGGTCTGCATTTACGTGAGCAGTGCTTCTCTCATGGCCAACTTTACGTTGGGTGCTCACGAGTTGGGTCTAAGGACAGGGTTTTCATTTACTCTCCCAACAACTGTGCTAGAAACATAACCTACACGGAGGTCCTGTAGACAACCCGCCCGGTAGCGTTTAAGCACCATGCACACATATGCAGTCCGATTGCATGGCAAATCTTTTGTTTGCCATATTGGTTTTAACGTTAGGTCGTCGTAGTCTCCACTTGCTATTAGTAAGACATCTTTGTAAAGGTTATCCAGCTCTTTTGCTGCCTTCTGACTTTCATATGTTCACCCACCATCATCGCGTTTGTTTGTACACTATGATAACCTCACCGTATTCAGTTGCAACACAAGCTGCTAGACACATGAACACCGGCATTAGACATGATTGCTCCACTAAAGTTCCGGTTTCATTAACAGTTGATCGGAGCACCTGCAGTTCGTACCAGTGCATTCACACTTGAGAAGCTTCGAAGTTCGTTTAATTGTCACAAAAGTCGAGTGTGTCTACGACATTCAGGCTTCTGCTTCAATATACATTTTACAGCTGCCTTGGGTGAAACATGTCAGCCATACGACTCTATTGTTTTGTTTGTAATCGTGTAAAACAACCTAAAAACACACGCTAAGTACGGCAACCCCGGTCGGTTTACATGAGCTCTCAGTCGTGATGTTGACTGCGACTGAAGAGAAGGCACTTTTTTATTGCAAGTGAGGCACTCGGCCGTACGGCGACCCCGGTCCGGTTCTATAATTCTCAGCGTGATGTTGACTGCGACTGAATTGATGGCACTTCTCCATTGCAATTACGATGCTCGGCGTTGCAGCTACCCACGTTGCGGTTTAAGGGCTCTCAGCCGCGATGTAGATAGTGACAGATCAGAATAAAGAAAGTTATATCACAGAAATTTTCTTACCATGACACCCCGTCACTGTTTGCTCTTCTCTCGGTTTTACGGTTCTGCTTTGTGGTCGTGACAGCGCCGTCTTTTGGGCATAAGACGCGTCTTTTAGTTATACAAGCGGTTTGTTTGTGATTGCGCACAGCACATATTTTATGTCTATGGCTTCCTCACGGAACGTTTTCCGTTCAATCCCTATATATGTTGCAATTGTATCGTGCTTTCTTGACTACTTACCACAAGTGCTTCCAATAATGCTTAACGGTCCAATTGGGTAAAGCAGTAACTGCTGCCAGCTTTTACTCACAGATGCCTTAGTAATGGCAAATGACTGATACTACAACGGCTTTCCGTTACTTCTTTCGATACCTTCGAATACTTGGGCCTGCATGATGTCTGCTTAAACTTTGTGTGCATTGCGTTTAAACGTTTTATAGAAACTTAGTTCCTGTCGACGTACAAAGAACATCTTTCAAAGCAACAGCCGTCCCCAACTCTTACTGTTACATCCCCGGGCAAGGCCGGGCTCTACTGGTCGTATTGTTGTCAACATAAATATATATATATATATATATATATATATATATATATATATATATATATATATATATATATATATATATATAGATGGAAAACTATGAATGAGGGTTTCAGAATTGAAATGTTTAAAGAACTAAATTCTCTGTACTTTGCAATACACACTTTCTGCACCATGCATTGCACTGATGCACTCTATGCTACAGTTGAGATGACACTTCAATTGCACGCTTTCTTAGAAAATGGTAGACCTTTTCTTTTCTTTGTTGCATATTGGCCGTTGGCTCCGGTATGATCATGTTCCATTTTCAGTCTCATATCTGAGTAGATATTCTGTTTTTATATATATAGATTTTTAAACACTATATTTATTTGCATCTAACCAGCTTGAATATTCGAAATATATAGTTTTTACAAATATATGGGTTCTCCAAAAGAAGACAAACGTGCTTTCATCTATCGGCTATGCAGGAAATTCTAACCACTTATGTCGGTATAGTGATTTTGGACACATATCTTTCCAATTCTTGAAATATTCATATCTGCTCTGTATTTTATCCTAAACTAAAAAATACATTGTTTTAGAAAATGGATTAAAACCGAATATATTGTTTAATAAATAAATAAATAAATTCACTGCATATACATAAATGAGTATCCATTAGAATAACGTTTAAAAAATAGTATATATATATATATATATATATATATATATATATATATATATGTGTGTGTGTGTGTGTGTGTTTGTGTGCGTGTGTGTGTGAGTCTAATATAAATAGTTCAAACACTATTATTTCATGGTTATAATTTATTACATTGGAATCCTAATCACTAGCCAATTCTTCAGACCTATATATATATATATATATATATATATATATATATATATATATATATTTTATATATTTATATAGCTATACTCGTTTCGAAAAACCCACGAACTTTTGATTTGGCAATAATCAAATCAATCTCGAGGGAAAAAAAGGTTTTAAAAAAAGAAAGAGCTGGAAACATGAAAATATGTCGAAAAAAATCGCACAGATACAGGTTTGAAGCCCAAAGAAAAAACCCCGACACGAGTAAACAACTAACTAACAAAAGAGCTCAATACAACCGTAGAGCAGACCTAGATAAACCTAGTGAGCTAGAGAAACCTACCCAGGTTTCACCTAAACGGATCGTCAGGGAAATGGCTTTCCTGACGATCTGTTTAGGTGAATCCTGGGTAGGTTTGTCTGGTTCACTAGGTTTTTATATATATATATATAACAAATCCGTTGGTATATAATCCAAGTGGATCTCACTAATATAAAACATTAGAACTGTTCTACAAAAAAAGCTCATTATATTTATTCATTCATGGCAATATAATAATTAATCAATAAAATCCCCAATTACCTCATAAGTGAAATAGCCTATTCCGATAGACGAAGATATCGGTCGTCTGTTTTATCAACCCCGGTTTTGTTAAACATAAGACCGATTCCTTCGTTTACCGAAGTAGGCTATTACCCTATGAGTTAAAAACCCTAATTAACTCATAGGGGAATAGCCTATTTCGGTAATCGAAGGAATCGGTCTTATGTTTAACAAAACATATTATACTTATTGTTTAGTATATATATATATATATATATATATATATATATATATATATATATATATTCTTTGTGATGTGTGCTTTTTGAACCTTGACGATCATGGCTCTCCACAATTTCCTGGTCTTTGTAGCTTTTAATATATTATATCTTTTTCTTATTCATCCCAAACCGTGTTCCAACATCCATTTTTTTTCAAGCTTCTCTGTCCATTTTCCCTTCAAACTTTCCTTTAAATATCATATTTCGCAAGCCAATCTTTTTAGTATCAGATTTTCGCAATCCTTCATTATGTGCCCTTGAAATTTCAACTTTTACTTTTGATGTCAAGTTTAACAGTCCTTTATGTTTCATTTCCTCTGAAACTTAGTCGTTGCAGATATGTTAGGTCAATTTCTTTCTCATCACGTTTCTGTCGTTTCAATAGTCTTCATCTTTCTGGAAATTGTCGAACATTCAATGCCATATATGTTGACTCTTTGGACGTAAAATATCGCTACTTCTGTCTTTGTTTTTAACCATTTTTTTTTCTGTTTCTTAAGATATCAATCTCTTATGTGTCATGCGTGATACACGCTTAGGCGATCATGTATCTTTCGATACATGACTGACGAGACAGTTTTTTTTCCTGCAGTAGGTTGCCATTTCTTTCTACGGTAGAAACAATCTAAGGCTATAGAGCCAATGTAAATTATACAGATTTACTAATAATGTTTTTTATGCTTCAATTTGTATTTTTCAACCCATTAATAAACTCAGAAAAGATACATCGTCTATTGAAAAAATACTCAAATATTCCCAACAAAATATTAGTCCAGGAAACATGATTTAATCCTTCACTACATAGGACTACATTTATTTTAGAGGACTCCCCTTCAGTCCCTCTCTTCGCACTTTCTTTTTGCCTCTCAATTGCTCAGTTTGAATTTCTAGAGCCAGTTCCACAATCGTGAAGATAGGATTGAAAAAAAGAATATTTGGATTTAAAATTTGCTTTCCAGGGGCCAATTTGTCATCAACAGATCTGTAGGTTACGAAACAATTTAACCTAAACTACAAGCAACTGACTCCGGGTTTTGCAGGTGCGCTAAGCTAAGAGTGAGTCATGTAATAGATAAAAGTCCGGGATAGGAAATTGGATAACCGGGTACCTATTCCTGTTTGGGTCTTTATATTCACATACCCGAAATTACCCTTGAAAAACATAAGAATCCATCCCTCTTCTCCAAGCCCCAGGAATTAATGCAGGAATTAATAAGACTTGTATCAGTAAATCCCAGCCTCAAAATAATATTCTTACTATCTAAAAATGATTTCGGTCTTTAAGTAACTCACGAAAGATTGATAAGCCATGAAAATATCAATCGATTATTCAATCAACTGACTTTATCAAAGCGCCCCCCTTTATTCCCCCTCTTTTGTCGCACATATTGTCGCTTCGTTTTTTCTCTCTCTTTGTGATTTACGCTCTATACCCCTCTCTCTTACTGTTTCAATTTGAACCATTAACACAGTGTTGCTTTAATAGATTTTAATTAGAAGAAGACAATTTGTTTTTATTGCATCAGAAAATTGTCATAACAATGAAAGTAATATTTTAATTTCAAAAGGTACCTTGCAATTGCAACAGATCATGATGTCACGAAAAGAAAAAGAAAATAATGTAACCGCACACTTCAAACAACTGCCTTTATAAAATATGATAATGTGTCTTTTTGACGGACTCTTTTTTTAAACTCTTTATATTTGTCTGTCTATCAGTCTCTCTTTATATTTTTCTCATTATGTCCATCACTCTTTCTGTTTCTTATCTACTATCTGTGAGACCAAGAACGACATACATTATATAGAGGTATTAGGTTTGTGCAAAAATAATGACGTAATAATATCGTTTTGGGACCTTAAAAAAAATACGTCAAAAACGACATTATTACGTCATTATTTTTGCACCAACCTAATACAATATAGATTTTCTCTAACCATTTAATCATCTAACTTGGGCTTTATACATGAAAAAAACCATCGTTAAAATTTCTTATTAATGAGGGCAGGATGCTTATCAATCAATATTTTTATAGACACGTTGAAATGTGTATTTTTAAATCTCTAAATGCAAATACCACAAAGATCCCATTGCAAGCACAAAGCCCATCTCTCTTTCATCGATATTAGATTTATTTGGCCATTGCTGAGATATATATTTCCTGATCCAGGGCCTCGCGCGTTCAACATTGTTGAAATTAACTCATTTTACATAAACTGAAATGATGACTAGGACGATACGCAAAAGCCAAAATGATTAATGGCAAGTGCAACATTAGCTTTTTCCTTATTAAGAAATATTCAGCATTCATACGCCAAATAGTCAAAGTTACATTCGATTGAAATTCACAAAATCATGCTCTTGAAGTAATCTTTCAGGAAAATAAGTTTCTCAAGTCCAATAGATTTTATCGTACTTTCCATTACTGATGGGTTTTTTCCTTCATAACATTTTGTCTGAAGTAGTGTGCAACGTCGACATTTTGATTATGTCATCCATCCCTCTGATTGGTATATGCGATATTCTTTTCAGTTGTGGTCATTGTTCTGTTATTTGGCACAGATCTTTATCTGTGATTCTGTAACATCATTTCAAATAGAATAGCCCTAGCGAAGATGTACATGCTTAATTCATTCTTTTTTAATAAGTTTTCGGAGAAAGATTCGATGTTTATGAACAGATTCATCTGTACAAACGCCATCTATATCGAAAACTCTAGTTAACGAAACTATTTCAGTTAATGACTCGAATTTTCGTTTAATGTTTTGGCGATATAGCAACTAACCGTGTGTTGTGAAGCTACCATAGCCCATCTTTGTTCATTTTCTTTATTTTCTCTATATTAACCAATCCATATATTGAGATATTGAATTGTTTTTAATATTTATTAATTCCATATCCTGAATCTTTTTATGATGGATACACGGTAGAGGGTTATCAGTTTTTCATTCCAATTCGAAATTATGGTTTCTCTTTTACTAACGTTTATCCTTGATACTATATCTTGGAAATTCGGTAGAGTTTTTGTTTTTCTTCAAGATTATTATTACAATATAACTATTTGCGACATTGTCATAATCCTACATCAACGTCAGTACACTTTACACGGGAATGAAAGCAGGAATGATGTTTTCAATTAGTGGATTCATTTGCGATGTAGTATGGGTCGCTTCAAGGATTAGAGTCCATTTCTTTCCGTCTAGTCGTCTGTGTCTCAAACTAATAATTTTAACTTTGCATCACAAATCCAAAAACAATGGGAAAATGTATTATCTATATTTTTAATAGGTATATATAATAAAAGCTGAAATTCGAACGATGTATTTTTAATAAAATTATATCCTTAAAATTTTATCAGCATCGTTTGGATAATACAATTCTCACTGGAACAACCGATTCTCATAAAAGAATCTGACATCGATCATCTATATTTCGAAGGTACAGGCATATAGATATATATGCAAAAAGAATATGGATCAATTTTGAGCCACCTTATCTGCCATCACGAACAAAAGCCAAGTGTCTGTCGGATTTGCCATAACCTATTGCTCGGTAGCTAAACGAATGCTTGTATAAAGGGAAAGGCTATAATTCGAGTGTCTACAAAGATGACTATCAGATTGGCCACTATACACAATATGTCAAACGTTAGTGGGCCCCACCCTATACGTGCAGTCAAAAGCCTTGGTTTTATCATCGAATCTTCTTCACCCTTTCCTTGATTTATTATATCTTGTTCTTGATAAATAGTTTTCTTCATTCATTCCTTTCACTTGTTATTCTTACTTGATTTCAATATTTCGTTCTTTCTCTTTCCCTTCGAATTTTACCTACACATTTTTATTTTCGTTGCGATCGTCCCTTTCTTTCTATTCAAAATTATGCTTTCATTCTTTTTCTTTCTTTCTTTCTTTCTTTCTTTCTTTCTTTCTTTCTTTCTTTCTTTCTTTCTTTGTTACATTTTCGTTTTTTGCTTAGTTTTTTTTTCTTTCTATCACTTATCTTTCTTTTTTTTCCATTTTCGTTCTTTTTCTTGGTTTTATCCCTCTCTCTCTTTCTTTATTTTTTCTTTGTTGCATTTTCGTTCATTTTCTTAGATTTTTTTCATTCCACGTTAAATTTTCCTTCTTTTCTTTGCCTTTCTTTTTCGATTTTCCATCTTTGTCTTAGTTTTTTCTCTACGCTTTCTTTTTCAGTGTTACATCTTACTTCTTTTCCTTAGCTTTCTTTCTTTCTTTCTTTATTTCTTTTTCCATGTTACATTTTCATTCTTTTGCTTGGCTTTTTTCTTTGCCTTCGCTTTCTTTATTCAGTGTTACATTTTCGTTCTTTTGCTTATCCTCCTTTCTTTCTTTCTTTCTTTCTTTCTTTCTTTCTTTCTTTTTCTTTCCATGTTTCATTTCAGTTCTTTCTTTCTTTTTTTTCTACCATGTTACATTTACGTTCTTTTACTTGCTTTCTTTCTTTCTTTTTTCTCTCTTTGCTTTTTTTTTTTTTTTTCATTTCTATTCTTTTACTTTGGCTTTCCATCTTTCTGTCTTTCTTTCCGTTGGCATTATTTTACCCGTGTTATATTTCCGTTCTTTTGTACGGCTTTTTCTTTCTTCCTTTTTTTTTTGGCAATCTGTGTTACATTTTCGTTCTTTCAGTCCTTTTTTTACTTTCTTTCTCATTCCATATTTCACTTTTTGTTCTTTTTTTTTCTTTCTTTTGTTTTTTTTTTCCTTGGGTTTTAATGATTATTTTTCGTTATACCTTTCATTAGTATTTTTGTAGTGCTCGCTTGTCTTCTTATATGAATTAATTAACTTTTCGTCCTTCTGTTTATCCGAGATTTTTCATAGTTTCTTTCTCAGTTTTAATAAAATCTTTTCTTTATTTATTTCTAATTTTAAATCCATTTACACTTGTTATAGTTCTTTTCCTTTATCCGTTTCTAGTTTTCTCCTCCATTTCTGACCCTCCACCCGAACTACCTCCCCACCAATATGTGCGCGTGCACGTGTCTCTAATACTTATCTCTCATTTCTCCTCGTATGGCTTCTGCTATATTTTCTTATGACTGGCTCCTTTTCAAATCGAAATGACTGCGACGGTTTTCCCAGGATGCAATAACTCATTCTTCCTGGCACAACCGGAATTACATCCCAAAGTCCTCTTGAATTATGGCGCATCATAGCTCTCAAAAATATGAATGCCTTCATTGACTTTTCCCGTTTATCAGCGACATCTTCGCTTGATTCTAAACTCTGCAGCGAAACAACTTCGGTAGCTATTTGGAGATAGAATAGACCGGCATATTTGGCCCTATATACGTATGGTGTAACAGGTACAAGGTCGATAAAAACGAGCCTATTCTTCGAATGCTATTGATTTCTTTCTGAACATCATGCCTGTCAGTTGATTAATGATGTTTGGCGAATCATCTTTGTCAATTCTATTGCAACTGAAAACATTCCAACAATATCAACTCCAAGAAACCACGTGCCTAACAAACGATTTCTAAGTTAGCAATGTTTAATAGTAAGAAATGTATATATATATATATATATATATATATATATATATATATATATATATATATATATATATATATATAAACTTGTTTTCTGATTTAAGTTGCTTTGGTCCGGACAATAAATCAAGTCTTGAAAACAAGAAATGAATGAAACTGATTCGAATGTTTCTCATATTTCCTTCATTTTTCAATATTTCTGTACAGTATGTTTTTGATATTTTATTGTTGTTTTTCTTTGTGTTGATAGTTTAATAACCGTTAAGATAAAATTTGAGTTAATTTTACCCTTTTGAATTTATTTTAGATCAAGCCTATATAAAACACTATGCTGTATAAATTCGAAAAGGATCTTCAATGACAGAATCAGATACAAAATTACGTTCTGTCCATGGAAATACACTTCCAAGTTCTCGAAAATGCTAACGCTATTTTGCCATTTCCACTAGACTTAAGTCTTAAGAGCATTTCTTAACTAGCCCAGTGAGTTTCTCTTAAATTTCTCCCAATTCGTCATTGACGAGTTTACTTGTAAGCGAACCATTCCTGGGTATAATCGTCTTCCATGATGAAAATTGGGTTCTTTAGTTCCATATAAAATGAAAAAAAGACTATAATTGATAGAGTAATTAATATTTTACGGATTATCAATATATTACTGGTTATTCTAAGACAATAAATATTTCTTAGATTGTAATAACATATTAGAGATAATAATGATTTCGTAAAAAAGTCCTGCTAATTAACCCATAGCTTGGGACAGAAGAATTATGCTCTCTAGAATTTATTTTACAAACCTACAAGTCTGTCATTCTTCATTATTTATAATATGGCTCTCACATGTAGAAAGTTGCTCTTGATATATATATCTAGATATCTTTGTGAAAATCCAAAGAAGAATCAGCAATATTATTGTTCCTGATCTGGCGTCTCGACTTCAGTCATTTTCCTACCGTCGAAAAGTTGCCCTCTTGTGCCTTTCTATAAATAATTCAATAGAAAATTTTCAGATGAGCTCTTCACTATGCGGAGTACTAGACTGGCGATGAGATCTCATTTTAAGTTCTATGCTAACAGTTTATTTTCTCCCACTTCACGAACATGCATTCCAGTAAAGTTTAATCTTTAAAAAATTCGATGCAATGTCAATAGCCACCTGTCCTCCTGTCTACTCATTTTTCTTCTCGATTCTCAGCAATGCTTCTGTTTTCAAATTCTTTCACACCGATTAAAACATTGTTTCTTAATGGCTTTGATGCATATGGGTTAACAGTATATATATATATATATATATATATATATATATATATATATATATATATATATATATACAGCATATTTATATGGTCGGTACTCCACTATGCAAATTAGGTGGATCCTGCCACAACACTTATCTAGGTTTCACCTAAACGAACCTTCAGGGTAAGCTGGCTAAAGAGGAAATGGCATGAAACAGTATTTATTGATAAAACCACTAAAATTATAAGCATAAAACCTCCTAACGGAAGATGATAGAGAAAAAACCAGGGCCTCAATTCCAATAACCAGAATTTCCTATGCCTAAACCTATTTAAAATCTCAGATATTCAATTCAATAAATTATTATGTTTCATCCATAAATAATAAGCAATACTTGTTCCCCCTGTCCAACGATCATTGGGAGCGTGTCGACATTTTCCGTCAGTTACTGGTGGATTCTTCGCGCTTAGTCTTAATAGGGGACTGGAATGCCATCCTGGACCTCAAGATATAAAGGAGGCGGGGTGCTAGCGAGAAGGCAACGGTTGATTGTAGCTTGGTTGATCTGATCGTATAATTTGGGCTCGTCGATACCGGGCCGATTATTCGGGGCAGGAGGTGTAGACGTGGGACCGTGATCGGTCGTCTCTCCAGGTAGCCAGCGACCTGAAAAGAATGTTAATCAGAAGGGTCGATCTAGATTTACTAGACTGTCCCACGTTCCACCGTTTAGACAATTCGGATCATAGACTTGTCCGTGCACAGATGGTGTTAGGCAGTAGGCCTAGAATAGATGGACACTGGATGTTCAATCTGTCCTTACTGGACATGCAGGTCTTTCAGCAAAAGATGATTAGATTAGTGCAGCAGGAATTAGTGGGGGCGGTTATTGGAAACAGGTGGTGGGAGAAGCTTAGGGATAGGATTAGTTGTTCACTACTGAATATAGCCAACGACTGACTCTAGATAAGGTTAAAAAGGTGATGACTCTAGAGGATAGTTTGTCCTAGGCGGCTGGGGGAGATTCCCTAGAGATAGACGTAGCTAGTCCTGCCTTGAAGCACGAGGCTAGCAAGCCCTATCAGGGTCAGGTAGTTAGACATATGATAAACAAGATGTCTAAAGAAGCTGTGAACATGGGCACAGAATTGATCAAGGAAGAGTTCCATCGAGGTTTCGTGAAGTTATTACCCCGGAGTAGCGTACTCTGAGGTCGACCAAAGACATGTGCGTTGACATTTCGAGAGCCGTTTTATAAAAGAGCCTGGTCTCAGTGGCGACGATTTTCGCAGCTCTTTGGCTTACATTCCCTGGCTTTCGCCAGCTGAAGCAGCTACCTTCGAGGGTGAGATCACAGAGGGTGAAGTTTACTTGGCATTGAAGAAGGTCGGCAGGGACTTGATGGTTTGCCTTACGAAATGTACTTGAGGCTGTCGCACATCTTTGTCCCGATTTTGGCAGGGGTCTACCGTATTTGAACCCGACATCTGCAAGTGAATCAGCCTCCTGCATCGCTCCCCAAGTGCTGTGATACAGGTGAATGGGAAGCTTGTGCTTTGGTGTGATCCCGTTCTTCGCCGGCTGAGGGACAGGCCTGCAGTACGGCTCTACATGGAATCACTGCGTAACGAGTCTTCCAGCTTGTGGTTCAGTCCGACTTCTTGGAGTGTGGTTCGGACCTGGACTCCAGCTGGAGAAGAACTGATCAGAAATACAGGCAAAGGTCGGAGCATTGTTCCAGACTTGAATCCGAAGTAAGTTTTCCTTAAATGCTAGGGCTGAGACGTGTGACACTTACGTCTTGCCCAGTATCCTTTACCGCTGGGCTCTACATCCTCTTTGTGAAACTCATATGGAGACGATTGAGCGTTTGTACCCAATCATTTGTTGGTGTGGTCGCAAATATTGCGTCTGTAAAGAAGCCTGTTATCAGCGTCGGTGTCATGGGAGGCTATGATTGGCAGACCTGGCGAGCCATCGGCATGCATGAAGGTTGACTTTCCTATTCCGCGTTTTGACGGAAGGCTAAAATTTGGAACACAGTTTTAGGAACGCCTTCCGTTGCCTTACCATCACATCGCCCATTTCTTGCGGTAAGTGCCATCGCGGTTATTGAGTTTCCTCAACGAGTGTCGGTCGGCACTGAGAGCCATTCCTCGGTCCAGTGACCTTTCTCAGCATCGGATATTATTTTATCATGAATTAGTGGAGGGGGTGGGGAGGATCCTTTGTGGGACCAGCTCGCCTTTTCGGCATCATAGTCCCGCTCCTTGTGGTCTTCTTTTAGCTCAGAGTTTTCGCTTAGCCGGCGATTGATTCGGAACGTGCTACCTCTCAATAACGTACTCTTCAGATGGGGCCAGGCAGATTTGCTAGACTGTCATCGGAGTGATCTTGGTTTAGAGGAAAGGGCTGTGAACGCCTTTTACTATTGTCCTCAGGTGCGCCTCTTCTGGGCGTATGTCGGCGAGTTAACAGCTCATATC
>CAHIKZ030001190.1:5000-42500 GCA_903632075.3 Acanthosepion pharaonis
CGATATAATAATAACTCCTTTCACCCACTACAAATTTGGAGGACGGAGGAAGAAAGAAATTCACGAGCCTATGTGGGGTTTTTGTTTTTCACAAAAATTAATCGGTGTGAAAAGGAAAGTAATTCGCGAGTCTATGTGAAATTCTTTTTGAACCAATGAAAACATTGCCTTCACAGGAACAATCCGGTGCGCCAAGAAGAAGGAAAGAAAGCAGCCAGCCTACGCGAAATTCCATTAGATATAAAATGAGAAAAAATAATTTAATGTATGTCTGAAGTCATGTAAAAGGTTTCGTTTCAGTTCCTCGCGACCAGCGTTGAAGTATTCGTGTAAAATTACTCGCCAATAATATCGGTCTCTAATCAGCAAGAGGGACTTCGAAGAATTTTCTCTCAACAATTCAAGAAAGCTAAGTATTTCAAAATGTCTTCGTCTACTTTTGAACGTATATTCCTTCGGTGAGCAATGAACTCTTACCGTTACCATTTTTGTATATTTTATGTCAGATCATTTAACCTGTTGTATGAACATTTCCTCTTCATGACAATACGTTAAAACTTCCGACTTTCAGAGTGTTAATTTATTTTCCTGAACTGTTCATTTTAACCCCTAAGCCCCATACCACTATAAACTCACCTGAAAAATAAAATACTGTTTTCTATTGAAGTAACGTTTACAAATTTTGCAACAATCTTTTTCAAAAAATCCACAATTGTAAAAGAATTGTACTTATGTATTTGTGTTTTTCCCTCTAGTATTTGGTTTTACCTTGTTTTTCCAACATTCAACAGCTTCAAATGACTCCCGATCAACAGTGGAGAAAGTAAGAACACAGGCTTGAGCACCTGAAAAAGAAAAGAACATTACAGTCAGTGGAGGACTGGTCAGGGTATCAGCTGGCGAAGTGGGACTCCTGATGAAGTTGGTTCCCTATATCAAATAAAATGCAATGAAGAAACAACCACAGGGAACTGTTTTAGCGATAAAAAGGAATAAGAAATTTATAAAGTCATCTACACACTATCAGTTACTAAAGTCTAATGTGAGATGAAATTTTCAAAGCTTAAAATCATGAAGACAAGGTTAAGAAATTAGGTTAGAGAATTTGAAATGTGTTGCTATCTATTGTAAAGGATATTTTAGATGAATTAGATGCAGAAGCAATTATTGGCAGATTCGAACAGTCAATCAGTGAACACAGACGATTGCACTAAATTTACTGTATTACAGTGTAACCCGGATATAAGAGAGAGGTCGGGACCGGAGAAGAAGTCTCTTATATCCGGGTTTGGTCTAATTTATATACATTAACACAGGCTCTAATTTGGGACCAGAGAAAATCTCTCTTATATCCGGGTTACACTGTAATACGTTTTTCTTGTTTATGAGAATTGACAACAAAAATAAAACCTATTTATTAGATTATTTAGCTGTTACTGTGTAAATTGTACAGTAAACTATTTTAAAATATCAATTACTTAAAACTAAAAATATATTTACTAAGTAATACACACTTTTTTCAAATTTTTAATTGTACCTATTTTTCCATATGTATGTTTTGAAAATATTTATTTATTCATTAGTAAAATTAAATGATAGAATTGTATTTGTGTGTACCCCCTCCCTTGTCTCCTGCTAAATCAATATTTTTAGACCTTAATAAAGGCGACACACTTTCGAGAAATTATTTTATGTACCGTGTCCCTTCAGGACGTTGGCGATCATGGTACTCCTCAATTTCCTGTCCTTTGTAGCCCTTAATAAATTTTGTTTTTTGTTATCTTCCCTAAACCTTGTTCTGTCATCCATTTACTCATGCTCGCTAGGTAGGTTATACCTTGTTTTCTTTTATCTCTCTCGCTTTCAATCGGTCCTGGGAGTATCAAATTTCCCAAGCCCTTTTTCCTCATTATATGCCCTAGAAATTTCAGTTGTCTCTTTGATGTTAAGTATGTGTGTCCTTTTTGTTTGCATTTTCTCTAAAACTTCGTTTCTCACATGTTCGGTCCATGGTGATCTCAGCATCCTACTGTAGAATCACATTCCTGTTGCCTCAAGTCCGTTCATCTGTGAAGAGATTGTCCAGCATCCACTGCTATTTTGAAGAACTAATATTACGTAACAGTTCAGTGCTCTTTTTTTTTGTTTCTAACGAAATTTATCTGTTTCTTAATACTCAGCTTAGCTTTTGAAATGCATCTTTCCATATCAGTATGCACCTTCGAACTTCAGTGTGGCGCTTACCGTGCTCTGTTACCCCACCCCTGATATTTAAATTGTTTATGTTTGATTTTGGCATCTCCAGTTTGCAATTTGCATGTTGGGCTGTCCCTTTTGCTAACAACCCTGCATTCTGTTTCCTTTTCTTGTCGCTTTCCTCCTCACGAGACAAACTGAAGGCAAAAGGGGCGGAGGGTAAAAGCGAGTAATTTACCTAACGACCTTGTGTAAATGGATGTTAGAATGGAGACTGAGAAGGATAATAACTAGACAAACATTGCTTAGAACTACAAAGGATAGAAAGTTGTGGAGAGCCATGAACTCCGTTTCTGAAAGGGTTATGAAGAAGATTGCATATCATTACTACATCTTCACAGGTGACCAATCGTCAGGGTTTTGTGCAAGACTAAGCTAAGCGGAGTAAATATCAAAAGAGCACTTCGCTATGAAGTAATAATTAGTAAGCTAATCTCGGAAGCCATTATTGTTTAACTTACTGCTTAACCCTCATTGCGTGCCTTGCATTGACGTCCTTAACTGTCGGACATATAGTGAGGTTTGATGGCAATCATTTGCGAGACTAGCTTCAGTGAGGCACATCAAGGATGTACGACTCGTGTAACGGCTATCGGTATAGAAATTGGAATTCCCGCCTGGTTTGTTGACTTTCTCTTTCGAAAAAATTCTCTGGGAATTTTTTATATAATGAATTCACTCCAGACAAGGCGATAATGCCATTAAGACACAAAGGGCCGTTTCCAAAGAAGTCATAATAATTAACAGATAATAAAAGACATTGAGAGGTAACATACTTTCGTGCCATCTAAATATTTAGGTTCTTCAATATTGTAAGAATTTTGGGATCTGTTCTGTTAATTCACCCCAAATAATATAAAGTTACTTATTGTTAATATTAATTCACCACAAGAAATTATAAATTTTATATCTAAGTTTGTTTGTTTTTTTTTATTAAATTTTTGACACTTTTTTTGTGATGTCAACGAACCCACGTTGTCACTTTCGTAATGCTCGTTGTAGTAGAGATTTTGTAATCGCAGTTACAACTTTAGTACGACGTAGAACAACACTGGTATCAGACGCCTTCAAATAGCACTCATACTAATAGTACTTGCTCGATAATACTCGCTCGAATAGTAATCCGTATAGTGATCAGTATAGAGAAATAGTATAGTGAATAGAGTAGAGAATAGTGGTCCGTATAGTAATAGAGGATAGAGTAGAAATAACGATCCGAATGGTAATAGAGGATAGAATACAAATAACGATCAATTAGACACACACTACCTCTATGGTCACGTGGTCTACTTAATTCAATAATGGGATCGCCTTTGCTAACTGGCGATCTATGTTCAAACTCAAGTGTCGGCAGCGACACTTTATTCCTATATAATATTTTTGAAATTATAAATCAAATTTTTTTTAGCTTGCTTCGCAACAATTCAAATCTCAGATGGAAAAATTACCAAAAAATCAGGGAGTTATTCACATTTCGTAAGTTCAGATGATATTCGAAGTACTTACAAGGAAATCTTTTTATAATTTAAAAAAGACAAGAAAACAAAAAATTTGTTTATGACTTGTGAGCGCGAAAGCTGACCCAACACTTAGAAATAGCGCACTCGAGTCGTCCACATTTGAGGCGATCGCAAAGGTCAACCCAACCAGATTGCAATGGACGGGCCTCGTTCTGGAAGAATTTTAGTAAATAGAAAAATATCAGAATTGAACATTTGAATAGTCTTCTTTTTTCTTTTAAATTTACTTGTAAAATTTATATTTAAAAAAGTATTTTAAAATGTGTAATATGGTGTAGCGTAATAATGGTTACTGGCGAGTAAAATCGAATCGACGAGAAAGTTCGAATACTAGTCAATTGTGTTTCCTTGTCACTAAGGACTTTGGGAAATGAAAAACTATTTTTTTCTCCACACGCTATAGGTTAAATAAAAGTGTAGACTATACTCTATTTTCCCCCTGCCCTGCTATGTGTAAAATAGCAGAGGTTCGATTCTCTAGCCTTGTGTATAAAACAGTCTAGAAATACTTCAGAAACCAGAGAGAAGAAATACAACAAACATTCATGGCAATTCACAGATAAAAGAAAGAGGAATCTGTAGAGAGTCATAATTGTCTACGTCCTTTTATGTCATTGAAAAAAAAAGAAGTTCAAAATATAAATAAACTTGAAAACTATTAAACTGCATGTAAACACTTATTCTTTATCGAGTAAAATAACACCACTGGAGAGTGTACATAGACATTAAAGTTCTTTTTGGTTGGTTGCCTTGTTGCATCCAAGCCGTCTCGCTGGTTTTCGTTTTAAATTTAAAGACATTCAAAATTCTGGAGTGATCTAGTAGAGAATATATCAACCTCACATTTTTTAAGCTTCATTTTATTTTATTTTTGTTTTTACTTAACATTTATCTAAGAAAAAGTGATCTAATTTAATGTAATAAAATAATTTTACACAGTATTATTAAAACAAAATTTACAGATACAAGCAGTTACAAGGGAAGATAATGTAATTCTTTTTTTGAGAGTTGTTTCCCTTAAGCCAGTGACACTTTCTCAAAAACTATTAGATTGGTACCCTCCACCCTCATCATTTCGCTAATATCAAGATGCTCACATTTGAAATCGAAATTGCAGTATTTTAAATGAACAAGTATTTATTCGAAAATATATCACTTTAAATAGAGAAGAATTCGTAAACATTGCTTCCAAGGGCCGTACGTTTCGGCTTATAGTCTTTTCATGTTACCTTGAAGTTAGCCATTATTGCGACACAAATGTTCTTTTTTATTTCATTCAAATTGTGTGCGTGTGTCCGTTTGAATGTGCGCATCTATATTTAATTCAATGACAGACCTAACTTTTGTTTGTAAATTCTATTTATTACCAAATGATTTTCGAAAAGTTCAATAAAATTATGGAGTTAACAGATTATTTTAAGGTTTAAATAACTTAACGGGTTCTCGTGAGAAATTAGTCATATCATTTTTTCCTCTCATTTCTCTTGCGTCTTTACCCGAATTCACTTGTGGCCATTGATTCTCTTAAAATTTAACCTAAATTAACTTCATCATCATAAGGAATAAATTGGACATTTACTTTGTGGCCCTCTCTATGTTGGCATATTAAAAAAAAAATAAATAAATAAAAAAATAAAATAAAATAAAATAAAAAAATAATAAAATAAAATAAAAAAATAAAAAAAAAAAATTCGCTTGAAGATGGAACAGAGCTTGGTACTTTAATTCAAATAATTATATTGAAGTTTTCGGCTCTTGTTTTGAAACATGAGAACTCTTATGTAGCGATGGAATCATATTTTTAAATATAATATATATAATTTTGTCGTGTAATTTACTGGGGTTGTTGGAACGTCTTCCTTAATGTAGTCCTTATCGCTAACCCCTTAACCACCTTTATCTAGAGACGAGACGCGTTAGATTTGAGCAACATCCAGCCGACACACTGGGGTTAAAATAGGAAACTAAAATGATGCATATGACACACTCATATCCTCTCTCCCACCTCACTTCGCTAACTTTATGTATACTTGATGAGGTCCGTAAAAAAACGTGTGAATTTCTTTTTCATTTTTCATTTCAGCTTTTGGAAGTAAAGTTCGATGATCCAGAACCCTGTTAAAGGGGTTATGGTGAAATACATGGAATCTTAACGTGGTCTGTCTTTTATTCAAACATATCTGCTCTGAATTTTACATTGAGCTCTCTGGATATCATCCTCCTCAGGTCTACCCATACGGATTACCTAAATTTGCATAAACTATATATATATATATATATATATATATATACCAATAGATGTGAACAGACTGATATAGACAGACATGACTTGCTTGAAAATAGGTATTAATGGAACAACATCAATAGAAAATCATGAAAGGACCGATATTGGTTGTCACCACAGGACCTTGTGCCTTACACTACAAGATCATCTCTACATACATGCAAGAATATGCTCTGTATCTGGTGGACTAGTCGACAAGTGGTACACTATCAGCTGCTAGCAACGGGACCAAAGCATCATTGCGGACCTGGACCTCGGCCTGTATTCGCAGCAGTTGAAACATGTGAAACAGGCGCTGAAGCAGAGGAGCCATTATTATTTTTTTTTTTTAATCAAAAGTGTGTGCTGTTCCCCCATGACGATGCCAGGCGTCATGTGGCGCGGGTGGCCAGGTATATAGTGCCATCCACTCCTCGGACCTTGCGACAACAGATTACCACCCTGGTCAACAACCTTCCTGGGAAATCCTTCACAAATGAGGCAGACTTGCGGCAGGCATTCACAGAATCCAAGACTCCTGATTCTTACCACCAGAGCATTGCGCAGCTGGAGGCACGTTGGCAAAATGTTCTTGATGTGGATTACTTCGAGAAGTAACAATATGTCAAATTTGCTGTATACCTTTTTTTTTCCAAATAAATAAAATACAACAAGGACTTTTTAGTTACCTTGTAATACCTAATCATATATGTTTTGATTGTATAATGTTTCTCTAGAAATAATAAAACCCTGATATGTTTGGTTTAGAAGAAAAACAATTTTTTTTTCTCTTGAAAATATATATATATATATATATATATATATTGGTAGGAGAGTACTTATTTATAGAAGAGCTTTGAAGAAAGTGTGTAGAGTGCGATCTTCTGGCCACACCACAGAGGTCACGGTCCTTGTGACTTTTTCCTCATCAAAAATCAAATATCACTTGAAAGGAAGATGTTTTCAAGATGCCGAGGAAATCAAAGAACTGTTCGTTCTCTCCAAAAAAGAGTTCCAAGAATGCTTCCATCAATAGAAACGACGCCGGATAAAGTATGTGGCTTCAGATGGAGACAACTCGTAGGAGATTAAATGTCAAAGTGATATGTTGCAATTTACTTTTCATAGCAGCAGTACCGATATACTTTCATCGGACCTCGTGTGTGTGTAATGTTATAGATATATATATAACAGAAACCCGGATATAAGAGAGATTTTCTCTGGTCCCAAATTAGAGCCTGTGTTAATGTATATAAAATAGACCAAACCCGGATATAAGAGACTTCTTCTCCGGTCCCGACAACTCTCTTATATCCGGGTTACACTGTATGTGTGTGAAAAGAGTGGAGAAAGGGGTAGAGATAAAAGAAATTTATAGAGAGACAGACTTGTTAGTTGGATATTAATCTTAATTTTTAGATTTCTAAAATTTTTCTTCCAGTTTTGAAGAATTTTCGATAACATTATTTTAACTTCACCACAAACAAGACAATAAAGCCACTAAGACGCAAGTGGGTTACAGAGTGAGAGTATATAAGAAAAAAAAACATTGAGGAGAAAGAACAATAAAACAGGAATTAAGGCAGAAGATAACGATTGGCATGACATAAATTTTTGAAGATCAAGTTCACTGGATAGTAAATGGCGGGAAGAAATTCCCACAAGCGAGAAGTGTCAGAGAACATAGAACTTACAGTTATCTGTCGCCTATATACTAGTTATTTTGTAGGTATTATCCTATTCGTACAAAATAAAATGTTTCTTTAAAATAAGGGCAGAATTATTTTCCATATACAGCCATTTCTAAAATAATTTTTAAACACAGTCATTTTTTAAAATAATTTAATGCACTTAAGATTGCTTTTATAAAAGCTATATCAAAATTGCCTGCTCTGTTTATATTTAAATTTATTTTAATCCACTACAAGTAAAAAAAAAAAAAAAAAAAATATCTAGTTTGGTTTGAAAATATATTTATTATATACAATGAACCTCTTTCAGAGGTCGGGTATTTATTTTTGGACCATTAAAAACAGAAATACAGACAGAACATAAAATAAAGTTGATCATTAGTTTTTTTTCCAGTAAGGTTCACCCTGTACAATACCACTTGATATAGAGGGCTACGTTAGCAGTCATTTTGTACGGACAAGAGAGGAACGTAGAGGTTGACTCTAGACTTGAACAGATTAAGATTCTAGTGATCAGGGAAACATCCTCTTGGGAGTCGGTTCCACAGAGCAGTGGTTCGCGGGAAGAAGCTGTTCGAGTGGAACTTACTTTTCAACGATGGAATACGGAGTGGATGCTGGTGGCTTGTTGCAGAGTAATTGGGATGGCGGGTCCTTGCCGTGAAGGTTAGGCCTGGCGGAAGGAAGGAATGTAGTTCGTCCGAGAACTTACCGGGAAAGTAGCAATGGAGCAGCGAGAGGTTGCCACATCGCACCTGTGTGTGAGAGGTTCGAGGGTGGAAAATATTTCGTCACCCACAAGGACTTGAAACGCTTTGGACTACATCAATGCTGGAAAACGCGGTCTGTGCAGCCTCCGCCCAAATATGACAACAGTACTTCATTCTAGGCCCGATTTGGCTCTTGTAAATGCAGAGGAGAACGCGTGGAATCAGGTATCTGCTGGATCGGAACAGGGAGCCGTGTTTGTTTTCATGAATAAAAAATTAATCGAGAATAATATTAAATTAGCTTTAAGTGAAAAATGTTAAATTAACTTCCAAATAGCAAGAACGATTTTTCTTAAATTACATTTTTTAGGGATTTTCGCAGGAAAATTAGTTTTTGTAATGAAATGAAAAAAAAAAAAAAAAATAAATAAATAAATAAAAATAATATAGCAAGTCCGAAAGAAATAAGATAAATCTTATAAAGTTATTCCAAATGCAAACATTTTTTTAAAAAGTTAACTACAGCTGCAAATTACTGCAAGCCAAACCGACACTAAAAATTTCCGCTCTAATGGAACGACGAGATTTGAGATAGGCGAGAAATACACTATGGCATTTTTAAAAAAAATAATTTCACCGCAAGCAAGGTGATAATGCCGTTAAAACTCGAGGAATTACTGGGGGTAGAAGAGAATGCGAAGATTTTCGTGAAGAGAAATGATAATAAAAAGAGGAGGGCTGAGTAAGAAAAGTTGACAATTGATCCTGCATTTAAATTTAACGGCAGGGAACCAAAAAAAGAGAGTTCCACAGGTGAGAAGTGTGAAAAAAGAAACTATTAGAATAGAACTTACGGTTACAGCCAAGTATTTCAATAGTAAAACGATGAGGCGTAATAGTAGTACTCTAGTAGTACGTTTAAATTCATGAGGTTGAGGTACCCAGGAGGACAGCAGCTGCCGCCATGAAAATATTTATAGAAAAACAGAGGGGAGCCTGGTTACAACGGTTGGAATGGGAAGTGGAGATGTTAGGATTGATAACATTACAGACCCTTTTTTAGAATTTGTCAAGAGTCTATAAAGCCGGAGCAC
Source organism: Acanthosepion pharaonis (assembly GCA_903632075.3). Lineage (NCBI taxonomy): Eukaryota > Metazoa > Mollusca > Cephalopoda > Sepiida > Sepiidae > Acanthosepion > Acanthosepion pharaonis. The sequence continues at coordinate 14,535 of CAHIKZ030001190.1, forward strand.
CAAGCCAGATATAGCAGCAATATTCAAAGCAGGGGCGAATGAGTTGATTTGTAAATATGCAAGATGGATTCTGACGAATAAAATTGTCTGGCACGACATAATGAACAAAACATCTTAGAAGTAATAACTGATTCAATATGATCTCTCCACTTCATGTCAGTAGAAAATATGAGACACAGAAGACGTAAGGAGTTGTTCTTTTGGAGGTTAGCATCAGCCATGATGATCAAAGACAAAATGATAATTAAAAGAGAAGTTTAATTTTGGAGGCGTTAAAATTTACAAGCGAGTTCTTGTCTCAGTTAATAACTTTAACAGTTAGGTAGTTATTGAGAGCAGCTGCCAGTATTACTTTGTCGTACATATCAGATTTACTATAACTGTAAATAGCTGTGTCATCAGCATAAATACTTATTTGGGAACTGATGACATTGGGAAAGTCATTGATAAAGATGGGAAATAACGTAGATCCAAGGATAGCGACCCTGGGTGACACTCAGCATGAATGTGAAATCGTTTCCGTTCAGCACTACTTTCATTACAGGATTTGTTAAGAACGATTGTATTAAGCCAAATATTCGCTACCCACTCCCAATATAATAATAATTATGAATAATCAAGTGTGATCTCCCTTTGTTTATGTTACTCTCCTCTTTGAGAAAAGCTGTTTACTGGGACTATAAAGGGACACTATACGCGAGCCTTGTACTCTCAGTTGAATAAATCTTTCTTAAAGCCTACAAGTGCGTACTTTTGTCATTACAATAATATCAAAATACCAAAAACAAAACAAAATAAAAAAAGAGAAGCGAAAATAAAAAAGAGAAGCGAAAAAAAAAAAAATAAAAAAAAAAAAAAAAATAAAAGAAAGAAGCGAAAAAAAAAAAAGAAAAAAAAGAAAAATTAGAAAAAGTATTTTTATATGAAGCAAATGACGAAACCAGAAAAAAAAATCATAGCAACCATAAGAAACAAACAAAAAAAAAAAAAAATCAGATACAAAAAAACAAACTAAAAACAAAAAACCCACAGAAATAAAAATCAAGGAAACAAAAAACAATAATCACCGAGCTAAAACAAAAAAGTCACAGAAAAAAAATATTACGGAAATAAAGAAAAAGTTACAGAAATAATAAAAAAAGCCACAGAAACAAAGCAAGACAAAAATTCGAATGCTTGTTTTCAAAGAAGGTTGACATTCTTTAATTAGATGATTGGCGCAACATGATCTCCCTCATTTGAATTCTTATCATTCGTTAGTGTACTATGATAGACTGAAAACTAGAAATGGTAAGTTAAAACATCTGATGAGAAGCCAACTGGACAATTCCGTTGACACGCTTTATTAGAGATCTTTGAACACTCCTATGAATCTTACCTCGATAATAGGCCTTGGTGATAGCATCGAATTCTTCTTGTCCTGCCGTATCCCACAACATCAACCGGACTTCTTGGGCATTCAAACTGAAACAGGATTCAATAGGAAACTTAACATACATTAAAGAATTAAGTAGTCACTATACCACCAACTCTATTCACAATCATTTGTTGTGTGGTTTGTTTGTATTATTTTTTCTTAGTCGAGTATTAAGTGAGCATATGTTTTGATGGATGCCTCGGCAAGGCAATAGTTAGGAAGTTAGATTTCTCACATATTTATTCTCCATATTTATTACCTTATTTTGTATTAAGCAAATTTATTAAATATCACTACGGACTGCTTGGCGTGTTAAATAAATGCCTATTTCTCTTCTCCCCAACTTGTCAGTTGTCGGGATTCAAGCCCAGCTAAAGGCCATCAAAGCTGATTCTTTTAACATCCTTTAGACAACTTACCTTTAGTTGAACCTGCACAATTTTAAGTTAGGCTTACAAAATATACATATCTAAGTCAGCACAAGGTGTGTTTTGGGATGTTAAAATTGATTTGTTTTTTTACGGTTTATTAAACCCCTTACGTTATTCGAAGCCCAAAAATATTTTTAGAGTGTAAAAATATTTTTTGGGGGTTGGGAGGTGATAACGGTGTGTGTGGAAATGATTAATCTACCATTATGAATGGTGAGTTGGTGATGCTTATTATGACACCTTTACCAAGAAATAAATCAAAGTTCTCGAAGTGTATCTAATGTGTTAATGATTGGTTGCTCAGAATATTTTTATTGTCTTGTGATAGATTCATTGTGAAAACTATATATCTGCTAACCGCCATAAGCATGGTGTATATACGGTTTAGCAACAATAAATGATACCCCGCATGTTCTACTGTTGTGGGTTTGTTCCAAAGCTTACGAAAAACACTACATACAAGCACGCATGCGCACACGCAGCGCTACTTATTGTTGTCGGTAGTCTTTGATGTACTTTGTTTTGGTAGCGGTTAATTTTTTTCCCCAGACTTCTCGACTACTTTTCATTATTTTTTCTTTACCTGCAGCACAGTCGAACCTTTCTATAGCCTCAATTAAACAGCAGACATCAATCACTAAAGTGACGCTAATAAGTACAGTAAAAAAAATAAATAAATAAATAAAAAATACAAACAAACAAAAAGAACGTGCGACAGGGCTCATCTACTAAAAACGTATAAACCAGTCTTAATTTGAGCAGGGAAAACTGAAATTTAAAACGAAGTTGCGTGTTTGTCTCATTCAGTAGTTAAATAGTATTTTTACCAAGATTGCAAAATACAGTAAGCTTTTAATTCCACATAATTACACAGATAAATATTACCATCAAACATCTTTTCAGCAAACGTTCATTTTTAAATTATCAGTAAAAATAAAATACAATTCATTTTAGACTAAAATGATTTTAGTTAGGTACCTCCAAAGATTCGCTAAAAATGAACATACCATGATGAAAAGAAAATGCCATAAGCATAATAAAAGCAAAGTTTCATTGTCAAAATCTTTGCTTTATTTATTAAGAGGAAAGATCAAAAGATTTTAATTATTAAATTATATTTTTCGATCTTAGAACGTTCGAAATTTTGGTTAAAAATATTGTTTTCTTTTCTTCCTCCAGCGGAGGAAGAAGGATTAGTATAGGAAATTTTAGCATCTTTTTTGCAAAAATAAAATAATTGTTGGATTTTAAATGAAACTTTCAGGACATATTTACAAATGAAATTATTTTAGAAATGTTTCTTTTAGAAAATCTAGGTAAAAACATTTTTTTTATATATCTGTTACCTCTCACTTATTTAATTTTATGAAATTTTGAGAAATTTATTTTTGCACCACTTATATATAATTTAAAAGCAGAACTCCTTGGAGAATTTAAATCATTTTTTTTGTAAAACAGTACCACCATTTGCCGAAAAGCTGCTTTGAATTGTAAAATAAAAAAAAATTCGATAAAACTATTAATTTAATTAGAAAAGCTTTTAGTTTCTTTTATGAATAAAGATATGGGCATAATGAAACTTAACTGATTTTTTTTTTATAAATACTTTCATGGTAATTATTCTGATGAACTCTCCTCTATGGTACCTAGACTCTACCAATTTAGCTGCAATACTAGATTGGCAACAAGATCTCATTTTATAGTTGAAATGGATAGGTGCAACAATAAGTTCTATGCTAACAGTTATTCTTGCACTTCTCACTTGTGGAACTCTTTTTCACCTTCTTGCTTTCCAGTCAAGTTTGATCTTCAAAACTTTAAATGAAATGCCAATCGTTATCTTCAGACTTTAATTCCAGTTCTTTTATTGTTCTTGCTTTTTATTAATAGTTTTCTTTTTCCTGTATTTTTTCACACTTTGTAACAACAGAGGGTCAAAATGCTATGAAAGTATAATTGATTTTATAGTAAAAATACCAGCAATAACATTTGAAAAAAAAAAAAAATTACCAGCACTGCATTTGACTGTCGAGAAAAAACAAAACAAAAACCTCTTTACAAAAATACGTCAATGGAAGCTGATCTACAAAGTATATTCTATTCAAACGAATCCTAAAAATCATGTCTGCATTGAATAACCCACATAGGTTGATATATCATTAAACAAAATAAACAAAAACAAATTAAATACCTTATCCCCGCTTCTGTTTGTCAATGTTTGTATGTAGCCACTACATAAGGTTATAGTTAAAAACGATTTTTCTACATTCATAGCATACACCTTTATCGACATATTTTGCTAATGTCAAACTTTTGACACTAGCCTTGATTTTTTCTTTCTTTTAAGTCTCCCTAATTCACTACAGGGCGGCTTCACGTGGCGCCTTTCCCTGGTTACGATAAACCCTTCTTGTGTATTCTAGTTAATGTGAGCAAGTGTTGTTTTGGGCCTATTCCCGGTTTCCTATTTGGTTATGATTCAAGTCAAGATTCCGAACCTCCCCAGTTTGTTTTTTGTCCTATTTTTTTCTTTTTTAATCTCTACTGGGTCAGTTTTTCCCTCTCCCCATGACCGTGATTTTATCCTTCCCACTCCCTTAGCGAGAGAGCATGTTGATTTTGTCTGAAGACAAAATACAGCAGCATGTCTCATTTCTTTGGGGGTTTGGACGGGTCCACTGACATCAGTTATTTTTAGTTTGCGTAATTTTGTTATATTTTAGTTTGTTTTGGGAGTTCATCGCCTCCCTACTCGTTGCTTGTCATCAGATTTATATATATATATAATTTTATACTGAACAAATTCTTATGTCATGGGGTGTTTTGTAGGTTCCGTGTGTGTGGTATTGTGGTACATGTAAGATTGAATGATGATGGACGGATTCTTGTGGTGGATATGCGGACTGTAATGAATGAATTGGCCATGAATCCGATTAACTAGGTATAAGATAGTGTCGACCAGCCTCAACTTATTCCTCCCTTTTAGGCCTTGTGCCACGATTGTTGTATGTTTTCATACGCAATAAAGCACAACAATAGAGGTCATGTGTATTGTTCATAACACTGAATTTTGTTATGATTTGACCAACATTGGGCACGTCGATGTAGTGTAATGGTTAGTAACATCTTGCTAGAACAATTACAACTGGATAATGGGTTCGATCCTTAAGAGTACTCCATCCTTGCTGCATAATGTCATATCTAATCTACGCTTAGTTAATCTGTTTCATTATTTCTTGGTCCTTTTGGTAGGGATCCAAACATAGAATCTGTTATCTCATCAACTCTGTGGTAGCATCTTCCCAATTGCACAGAGAGAAATGGGTTCGATGTAATATTGACGCTAGCAGCAGTCGTGGGGACTGGATAATTTTTGTCATTGTCTCATAAATATAAACAAAAATATTTCTTTAATAAAAGAAAACATTTATAATAATTTCGATCATCTGTAAATAGTTTCTGAAAGTTTCATTAACATCCGACAATTATTTTTATTTTTGCACGATTTTCCAAATTAATGTCTGTCATATAAAAAAATAAAAAACAAACAAAAAAAAAAAAACAAAAAAAACGTGCTAAAAATTGTATGTTATTTTACTAGTTCCGGTGATACAAAGAGAAAAAGATTTTTAAATGAAAATTCAGATTGTTCTAAAAAGGAAAAAATTTTAAAAATTAAAATAAACTTTGATCTTTCCTCTTAATAATAACAAACATTTAGACGATAAAATTTTATTTTCGTCAAGTTTGGCGTCTTTTTCATCATGCTATGCTTTTTTTTTTTTTAGCGATCTCGTGGAGGTACCTAAGTAAATCTGTTTGATCGTTTTTCAGTCCTTTTTTATGGCGAAAATGTGAATAATTTTTGACTTACCCTCTTGTTAAGCTAATAAATATTATTGATGAATTTTCGCGTACATCATAAAACGTTACTAATTATTAAAAAGAAAAATAATATAAGTGCATTACATTATTCTTAGATCGCATTAAAAGGAATAGTTTAGCGAATTAAATGATAGCGGGCTTTGGCCGAAGTCTTCACTGTCTTGTAAGTGCCAAGAAATATATATTCAGAGTACTTAATCTCTAAGAAATTCAGTCTTTTAAAGTTCGAAAAAAAAAAAAAAAAAATTACGGAAACATTGTACAGTGTAACCCGGATGTAAGAGAGTTGTCGGGACCGGAGAAGAAGTCTCTTATATCCGGGTTTGGTCTATTTTATATACATTAACACAGGCTCTAATTTGGGACCAGAGAAAATCTCTGTTATATCCGGGTTACACTGTATCATTTTTCTTTATATTAATATAAACAAACATATCATATTTCCATGAATAAATTTTTAACGAGGAGTTAAGCTTAGATAATTCCTTCCTTGACTTTCAATATCTGCCGTTATTCTTACTTTTGCATTTCTCTTGGCGGGAAATGTTAGAACCATTAATGTAGTTGTTAATTACCATGGGTTTTTATTTAATTGATCAGGATCAATTAACAGCAAATTATCGTATATAACAGAAAATGCATACTATACCAATGTTTTACAAACGCTTAGGAGGCCCATAATTTCAAAGTTACTTAAGAAAACTCATTTGAAGTAAGTGCGAAAGACTGTTTATTACATCGTCAAAACCTGCATTCTTCATTATTTAATGAGGAATGCAACTTGGGATGAAACTGTTTATGCTAATCTCGTAAAAATATATTAAATTTTTTGTTGTCCTAATCCAAACTAATTTAAGATCAGTAAATTCTATTTCGAGAAATTTGATGTTGGCAATCAAATATGTAACAATTTTTTTTTTTTTTTTTTATAAAGAGAAATGCTTGTTTCAGCAATAGAGATGTACAACAGGAAAATCAGACCAGATATGGAAACAGTATTCAATGATATTAATAGAACTTCTTTTATGTGTCCTTTAAGGACGTAATTATTCATGGCTGTCCACAACTTCTTGTCCCTTGTTGCTCTAAGAAATGTTTGACTCTTTACTCAAAATAATATAAACCCATTTTTGAGCCAAATCACATTAATGCAAAATTATGTGCTGAAATAAAAGGAACTACGGTGTGGGTTAATTGTGGGTGAGTCGAGTTGACCATTACTAAGTAATGAGTGTCCCATACAAAATCCGTCATTCAGTAACCCGACAAGGATTAAGAAGTTATACAGTTAACCAAACTAACCTAATCTAGTCTTGTTGACCATTACTACTGAATAGTAAGTTCGATCCTTGCTGGATACACCGTAAAAATCCGAAATAACTCAAAGTTTGACGTCGTGAATTCAGACAAACTAACCAAATTATTTGTACTCCTTTTCTCGAAATAATACTCCTGTTTTTGTTATTTTATCGTAACCTTTCGGCCGCTGTGTCCTATGACCTCTCATATTTTGAATGTTCAACAATCATTGAAATGGACATATAGATTTGACATATCTGGGAGAGGAGGCGCACGAGTCTTAGATTAAGGATCAATATACGAAGACTGAACAAGCAGCCAACGGAGGGTGAAGAGTATAGCAGTTGAAATATTGTGATAAAAATAAGTTATTTACACTATTTAGATCCTTATCTTTGTTATGTTCACGACGTTTCAACCGTTGTAACTCCGACTCTTCAGGTGATATACGTAGGAGTTTCGAAAGCAATCCTTTATTTAGTCCACGTGGGTAGATTGTTTTAATTTCACGTGCCATGCCTTTTTTTTTTTTTTTTTTTGGTGATATCAGTTTCAGTTAATTCCCTTTAGTAACTCGACTCTCCAAGTTTTTGTTCCTCGGTATTGAACTTACAAATCTTGGTCGTCACTTTTTGGATCCTTCAATCAATGCTTTTTATTAATTGGGCCAAGTTTTCAGCATAAATATATTTCGATTCCTCAAAACTTACTGTTAGAATCCGGGATTAACATTATGACAAATAAAATTATACCTTTCACTCGTGATATTATGGGTTAATGTTTAGTCATTAAATTATTTGTAGGCTATATTTGCCATGTAAGCGCAAGTCCGGTGCAAGGATTTCCTTGCTCCTTGAATCTATGGTACGTGCCTCTATTCTACTACATCTCAATTTTGATAAGTTTGTATTTATATAAAATACAAATTTCATTGTAATCTGTGTACAATAATGAATCATATGAAATAGAAGTGAACAATTCAAGTAGAAAAATGAGAAATAAATACAGTGTATCTAAATCCAAATTAGACACATGTCAAAAAATCATTCAGTCTTAAATAAATCAATGTTTAGCCAAAATTTGTCACCTCGAGATATTTCTTGTTAAAAAGTTGGATAATTTAACATTCATCGTTATATATAAAAATAGTGAATTTTATGTCAAGTTATCAGAGTGTTTAATATAAAAATACACACACTAATATATATATATATATATATATATATATATATATATATATATATATTATATAGCGATTTTTTTAAGCATAGCTTAAATGTGGCCAGAAGTCCGTGGCACCCAGTAATGATCGAACTCACTACACAGTGGTTGGTAGGTAGGTAAGAAGAAAGAAACAAGACGAAAAGAAAGAAAGAAACAAGACGAAAAGAAAGAAAGAAACAAGACGAAAAGAAAGAAAGAAACAAGACGAAAAGAAAGAAAGAAACAAGACGAAAAGAAAGAAAGAAACAAGACGAAAAGAAAGAAAGAAACAAGACGAAAAGAAAGAAAGAAACAAGACGAAAAGAAAGAAAGAAACAAGACGAAAAGAAAGAAAAGTTCTAACAGAGTATACTTATGTGAATTAACGTGCCCTAAGAGGATTGACAACAAAATGGCTCTGAAAGAACAAGAGCTGCATTATACAGAACTTGCTGCAGAGTTGGAGAAATAAAACTGGAAATATCTGTCCAGTAGATATTGGACATATGGAACTTTGTCACTACATCAACCATAAAGTTCCTAAAAGGTTTTAGGGGCGGGATCACTAGATAGACCCTTCCTTGGACAATCGGGGAACTCTCGATGGTGGCAGAATTTACTAGCTGGTAGCTCGGGCTAAAAGATAGGTGACACTATGTGGTAGTATAAATAAACAAACAATATTGCTATTATTGATAGTGATAATAATGAGGATGTTGATAATGACAAGGATGATAATGATAGTAATAATAACAGAGAGACGAGGGGGTAGTGGGAATGGACATATTTAAATTAGGAAACAACTATAAAAGAATAATTTCCTCCTTATCCGCTTAATGGCGTTGTCAGTCTAGTGAGAAGCCAATTCGACATATCAGTCTTATTTTTCTATTTGTTTTATACGTTTGTTTTTTTTCTACTGTTTTCTACTTCATTTCCTAATAGTTCTATTCTATTTGATGGTCCTGCAGCCTAAACTGATGAGACATTTTGAGGGATGGTGGCTTGTCATGAGCACTGCTGGAAAGCCATGATTGTAAAAATAGTAGTTTTGCTTTTAAATCCACCGAAATTTCCGCATGGTGGGCAACTAACGATTGCATCTTCGATAATTGTTTAAATATCTGCGTGTGTTTAATATCTCAACATTTTATCTTTTAATGTTTAATGTATTTACTAGTGCTTATTTTGACAAATGCCCCACCCTCCGGAAATTACATTGCTTGTTTTGACTGTAGCCAGTAATAGTCATAGAAAAACGCCACAATTTTGGCTAGGAAAAAAGCCACAGGAAAAACTCAGCTTACTTTTGTCATTGACATGTTTGATGTACATGAATCCATTGTAGCAGATTTTTTTTAACCACTCTTATTACTGGTAGGGGTCAAGATTATTTCTTACTAAATTCATGTTTTCATATTCCCAACAGCCGGAGATTTCTACTAGGCAGTTTTCATGATTAGGTTTAGGGCTAAAAAGAAAAGAAAGAAAAAAAGAAAAGAAAGAAAAAAAGAAAAGAAAGAGAAAAGAAAGAGAAAAGAGAAAAGAAAAAAGAAAAAGGGAAAGAAAAAAGAAAAAGGGAAAGAAAAAAGAAAAAGGAAAAGAAAAAGGAAAAAGGGAAAGAAAAGGAAAAAAAAAAGAAAAAAAAAGAAAGAAAAAAGAAAGAAAGAAAAGAAAGAAAAAAAAAGAAAAAAAAGAAAAGAAAAAAAAGAAAAAGAAAAAAAGAAAAGAAAGAAAAAAAAAAGAAAGGAAAAGGAAAAGAAAAAACGTAAAAAGTGTTAACATTGTCATATTTCTTTTTCCTGTGACTCTTGAAACATTTATTCCTAATCTTTTTTTTTTTTTTTTAATTTGGATTCGTTTTGACCCCTTCAGTCAGTTATTTGCCATTTGCGATTCACGCTCTTTCGATACATGACTGACGAGGCAGATTTTTTCCCGCAGTAGGTTGCCATTTCTTTCTGCGGTAGACCAGTTGATATCGAAGGCTACAGAACCCGGTCTGTCTTGCTATTTACCCATATCTGGTGGGGGGGGGGAGAAGATGATTCATATCTTTCCCAAAGGTATTAGTACGTAAGTGAATGTAATGGATTCGACTGGAATTCGAAATCGGCTCTCCGATTCCTCAGTCCGAGCTGCTGTCCATTACTCCACCGTAAAGGAAAAAATAATAATAATGGACGCATTTTGGTGGTGGATGCAAATTAATTATAAAATAATAAAAAATATTTTGACTTACTCGATTTGGCGCTCCAGGAAATCCACTCCAATAGTTTTTTTATATTCTTTTGTAAAAATTCCCTTGCAATATCGTTGGATCATACTGGATTTTCCCACTCCACCGTTACCGACGATCACCACTTTGATCGCAGTCTCAATGTCCTCTTCATACATTCTAAACACCATTCCAGAAGGTTTTATTACGTAGAATTTACAGCTGGATATTAAAATCCGAGAAAAATTTGCTTAGAAAAAGCTGGACAGTTTCTGTTAATGAACTCGAAGCCATCTTGTCTTTGGTTGCCTTTAAAACCGAATTTTTTTTTTTTTAACAGGACGCTTCTTAGAGTTTCTGAAAATAAATGAATTGATTAAATAAAGTCATAATTAATGCATTAATTAATCGAAGAATAAGATAGAAACAGGAAAAAAATGGCTATTGGTTCGTTAGGCTGGGAGTTGATTGCTTTAAATATGTAAGTATGAAACCGACCTGGTGCTGAATAAAAAAGGTTTCTCGTTTATAAGGATGATTTTAACATGCTGACTCTCACAAACCAAAGTATGTTTCTTATCTTTAACTTTTTAGTACTCATTATTCCTTAGTGATTTCAACATATTTTAGTACCAGACGAACATAAATTTTTATTATTTATTGATAATATACGCGAAAAATAATAAAATACAAAGTCTTAAAATATGTTCCATTAGTGGAACAATGTGAGCTAAAGGGTTAACGCAGTTATTATTTCAAGTGGGATAGAACTTCTCTACGCAAACCTGTGCATATATTCTAGTATTAGGAGGAAAAAAAAAAAAAAAAAAAAAATCAAAAGAACTTGTGTTTGTGGGTGGTAGAAAAATGCCGTAGAGAGAAAAAAAAAAAAGATTTTCCTTTAAAAAGGTTATTTTAAATAAAATAAGCATTACTTGAATTCATTTAATATATCTTAATAAAATAGAAATAATATTTAGAGTAATGTGTGTGGATATATAAATTATCGACGCGGAACGTGGAATCTGCGATCCGAGTTCAAATTCTGGCCTAGCTGCTTGGTGTTCACTTTCGCACAATTGCCTATAAAAAACAAACAAAAAAAAAAAAAAATCATTTCCTTCCTGCTATGGGTTAAATAGCAGGATAGACGGTTCTCTAGCCTTGGATGGAGCCGGTCTAGGAAATGGATATCTCTGTATTCCAAACTAGTGAAGACAACAGGGAATCACTCAGCATCCCGGTATTTTTAAACTGTTGAAAAGAGTTTTCTTCTATGTAATACGCCAAGGGTTAGGTACTTAAAACGAGACCGCTGGGTACACTAAACTTTGGTGACAAATTGGAGAAACAAGTAACCAAAATATAGTTAGGAAAAGAAAGAGTGATGATATGTATGGGAATGATGATTTCTGAATTTTATACCCTAATCTTTGTTCGATTTTGAATTGACTGATTTCTCGATGATATAGCAAACATACATACATACATCCATCATATATAATATATATATGCACACACAGTCTTCAAAAAAGTACATGCAATTCAGGAAAGGAAAACTTGTATAGATATTGTAATACTAAAACCACGAGATTGACAAAAGTTACCTTTCGACTCTACAATCACAAAAGATGCTCAAAATGGCGGCCATTAGCTTCCTGACATTTATTAGTACGGAGAACTATTGCTTGTGCAACATTGGCCAAAGTGTTCAGTGGGATTGCTGCACTTGCATTTTACATTTCTTGTCTAAGAAGCGCCAATGTAGTTAGTTTTCTGCAATACAGAAACTCCTTTAGGGTCCCCCCATAGATAAAAGTCTTCAGGTGCTAAATCAGGAGAACGTTGGGGAGGAACTTAACTCTTCCTCTTCGTCATACCCAGTGTAATTTATTATTCAGATAAGCTCGAACGTATTGCTGGTTTTGTGGCGGTGCACAGTCTTATTAAAAGAAAAAATGCATCATTTCCATAATGCTCTTGTATTACAGGGTTATCGCAGTTTGATAAAACTACGAAAGACAAGTCTTTCCTTTTCTGAAGTGTGTATACATTTTTTTTGACGGAGGCACACACACACATTTCACGTTTCAGACCCGACAAGATTCTGAATTCTTTAGCGCGGCCAGTAAAAGTGGTAGGGGTTCATGCATCCCCACGCGTCTATGCTATCGAGAATCTCACTGCTCTGAATTTGATATAAAAATGAAAATTTTACTGAAACTTACAATACTATAGCAATACAATAATCATCAAGGTCGTTTAACACCTCAACAGGAACAACTTCCTGAGCGATAACCAGTGTGGATTTCGTTCAGATCGACCAAGCTGTCTTAACTTCATTACTCACAGAAGCAGCAAGGCCCTACCCAATAAATTCATCACGCGCACCATCGTCCTAGATATATCAAAACGCCTTTAACAAAGAGTCCCATCAGCGGCTACTACATAAACTCTCCAGCTATGATATCTCCGGAAGGGCTTTCTCAATTGTGAAGTCTTTCCTAACCGGTAGGTTCATGAAGGTCGTTGTTAACGGCCAGTCATCTATTTATTAAAATTTAGGGGAGATTCGTTCAAAAATCCCTCATACAGGATGGGGAGAAACAATAAGAAGAAAAAAAATGGCAGTTACAATTTCTATCTTACTTCTAGCGTTGCTTTTTGGGGGTGAGGACTGATAGACTGCGATAAACATGAGATATTGACCTGAAATTGTGTATTTCCTTTGATTTATTTAAAACTCAAAACGAAAAGATGGCTTTACGTCAAATATCACCAGGTCTAAATGATGTATTGTGGGGCTAGTCCCAAAAACTTTTGTGGAACATTGCGACAGAAAAACGTTTATAGGAGAAAAACGTAACGTTTATAGGAGAAAAAAAAGACAGTATTTTGGCCCGAAGACTCCGTTACAATATTAAAATATTACTTACTAGCAGTAGAGCCCAGCGTTGCCCGGGGATTAACAGTAAGAGACAGATCAATTATCGACCATCATAAAGACTGAAAAATAAAATTGACAAAGATTATTGTTTAAGGTTGACGGACACGCATGTCTGAATTAGTTTTTTTTTTTACGAATTGGTCAAACCCAAACTAAAACATTGTTTTCAATCGTTATGAGTCTACCGATTGAATAGAATTTTATTATAAACAATTGTCTTGTAAATGGAATTTTTAAAGCATTCTGAATGTAAGAAAAAAGTGTGCAAGACAATAAGAAACACTAAAAAAAAAAAAAAAAAAAAAAAAAAGTTTCGTTGAAATCGGTTGAAAAATGTAGGAAATCCGATCCCATATATAAAGGAACACACACACACACACACAAAAACAACCTGGGTTTTATAATAAGTAAAACTCGATATGAGTTGTTCCCCTTTCATTCTGGCGACTTAATCGTGTTTTCAAATTGCTTTCGTGCAAAAACAATTGTGTTTTTCCAATTTTTGGCACTGTCAGAACCACCGCAAGGTAATTTTAAGTAGTCCTGTGAAGTTTTGTTGAAATCAGTTGAAAAATTTAGAAAATCCGATCCAATATATAAACGTACACACACACACAATCTGTGTTTTATATTAAGTAAGATTTCATAAATAATAAATTAAATATCGATGTGCATGTAGTCTAACAGTTCGCGACTAGGAAAGTGAAATCGGGCGTTTACTTTCGCACAAATACCCTTAAGATAGCTCTACTCCCTCTCTATGGAAGTAATAGCAAGGTAAACAAGGCTTTCTAGCCGTGGTTGGTAACCTGTCTAGGTGAAAGAAAATTCAAATACAACCAAAAGATGGATGGGCTTCGTCAGGTTATATTGCTCTCTATATACCTACTGCTGCTTCCGCTGCAGTTTGTGTGGTGTTCTAATGACCCTAATCGGATACAGAACTCGTGCTTCGTGCAAAATATATACATGGCCTTCATTTAATAAGATATATTCAGTGAATTAAAGTACTAATTATCTTATTAAAAATGTCTATATGAAATGAAAATATTTTCTTTATGGCTTTCTTCTACTCACAAGCCGAAGTAACGACCTTCCGCTTCCTCTAATAAAATGTAAGTTATGGCTTTTTGACTTTTTTTTGTCCTCGGTAGCCATAATATGCCGTTTCTTATTTTCACTTATAAGGTCAGAAGAAAACTCTGAACAAAATGGGACATGATACCAAAAATCTACCCCCCACTTTCTCTCTCAATGGTGTTCGGTAGGGGGAGGGGGTCGAGTGAGAGTACAATGTCTCCGGTAGATATATGTTTATTCTATCTTATCTTTAATGCGTTTATTGAAATCTCTAACGCGTTGTCTCAACAAGTCTAACTGCAGCGACCTCTCCTATCCCGGGAGATCAGATGAGTCGATCTCGATTATAGGCTGTCATTGTAAATCAAATCTACAATGGAAAATCATCAGGTTCACTTCGTCACGAACTCCGTTGGTTGTAAAACGTTTGGTTTTGTTCCTATACGATTGAGCTGAAGGCGAACTAACCGAAGAAGGGGGAGGAGAGAGAGAGAGAGAGAGAGAGAGTTTGACTTGTGTTGAATAAATAACTAAAATAACAAAAGATAAAAGGACAAAAAAATTACTCGAAACAAGGCACCATAAAAGAAGCAGTGACTCATTTGTTAAATACCAGGGTAGACTGGGCCCTGTTACCTTGACTGGCAGCCAGTTTAAGAAAGAAAACTGTTTACCTCTCCTCCACTGCCTTGTGGGTATCTTCTTGAGGTAAGCAATCCAAGAAGTGAACCTTACACAAATCCGGGGTGCAGCTCCTAAGACGGATTTCCTACTATACTATTTTCCGAGTTGCGCCGGTATCAAAAGGAATTTACCCTTTTCTTCAGACTCTCCGAGAAGAAGGATTTTGACGCACGGCAGCCCAGGCCCGTAAACTTCTGCATTACACTGTTGTCTTTAGGCACGATCCTAATTAGAGTGGTGGGTATAATATATTTGAATAAATCAATTCATAACAACGGATTTAAGTCAAACTGATGTAACACTTAGAATTGGTGTGTACTAAGAATCAGAAACAGTTGGAATTTCTAGCATACATAATAATGAGGAAAGAGGTTTGGTAAATCTGACACTAACAGGGCATATTAAAGTCAAGAACGGCGTTGGGAAACGGTGAGTAACCTGCATCACCATCTTGTGTCAATGGAGGACAGAACAGAGAGTGAGAGAGATAGAAAGAGGGCAAACACTAGTTTTTTTTATACTAATGTCCAGCTAATAAAAAGCCAGAGAGCCACTCAATAAAATGTCATCGTTTTAAATCTGCAATATTCAATGTGAAGAGTAACGCCTCTTTAAAAGGTGCTATGAACTTTTAAGGACGCATTGAATATTTATGGGAGTTACGGTAGATGATATAATTTTAACAGGACAATAAGTCACATTTTCTTCATTTACCGTGTCCCCTTATGACGTTGGCGATTATGGCGCACTAATATTTCCTGTCCTTTGTAGCTCTTAATAAATTTTATCTTTTTGTTTTTTATTCTAACTCCTGCTCCGTCATCCACTTACTCAAGCCCACCAAGTATGTTATGCGTTGTTTACCTCTGTCCCTCAATGTTTTGAGAGTATCAGATTTTCCAAGCCCTCTTTTCTCATTATGTGCCATAGAAATTTCATCCGTCTTCCTGATGTTAAGTATGTTTCTTTTTTATTGCCATAACTTCGTCGTTGCTCACATAATCGGCCCATGGTATCCTCAGCATCCTTCTGTAGAACCACATTTCTGTTGCTTCAAATCTTTTTATCTTTGGGGAGATTTTCCAGCACTCGCTGGCATACTCAGAGACAGATATCATGTAACAGTTTAGTACTCCTTTCCTTTTTTCTATCGAAGTTTTTTTTTTTCTATTTCTTAGTACTCTGGAATGCATCTTTGGCTGTCTCAATGCGCCTTCGGATTTCAATGTTGCACTATCTGCCCTCTATTAAAAAAAACTAAAAAAAAAAACAAAAAAAAAAAAAACAAAAACAAAAATCCAACAAAAACAACAAAACAAAAAACCAAAAAAAAAAAAAAAAAACTTTCTAGATATGTAATTTTTTTTTCTCCTTGTTTGATTTTGGTACCCGCGACATTGTCATTCGCACTTTGGGCTCATCCTTTTGCCAACAACCATGCATTCTGTCTTTTTGCATTGATGTTTAATCCTTACTTCTCGCTTTTTCTCACTACCTTCTGTAGGAGTTTTTGTAATATAGGATTTAACGTATTTTTTAAACAATTGCAGTATTGTATACATAGCAAATATACCTACAAGCTCAAGTCCGATAGCATTTACACCACAGTATGAACCAGTCACTACCGCTTGTTTTATTTTTTTTCCGATACGGTTTACATTACATGATTGACGTTGCTATGTTACTAAACGTAAACCCATGACATAGACGCTGTTGCATTAACTCTGCTTCGTTTAATTTTAACAGTGGGTGGGGGGGATGCTCGCGCGCACCAATGTCGGAAAAGAGACGTTAAAGTTAAGAATCATTGTTTTACCTGATAAAAATATTAGCATTGCTGTTAGAAGTCCTTTGTTTTAATAATAGTGATATCTAAACATCGTAATCTTATAAAACGCAGATTGTGTGTGTGTCTGTACGTTTATATATTGGATCGGATTTCCTACATTTTTCAACCGATTTTAACAAGACTTCACAGGACTGCGTAAAATTACCTTGCGGTGGTTCTGACAGCGCAAAAAATTGGGAAAACACAATTGTTTTTGCATGAAATCAATTTGAAAACACGATAAAACACGATTCTGTCGCCAGAATGAAAGGCGGGGACAACTCATATCGAGTTATACTCATTATAAAACCCAGGTTGTGTGTGTGTTCGTTTATATATGGGATCGGATTTCCTACATTTTTCAACCGATTTAAACAAATCTTCACTTTTTTTGGCAGGTAGTGTTTTTTATTGTCTTGCACACTTTTTTCTTTATTTTTACATTCAGAATGCTTTAAAAATTCCATTTACAAGACAATTGTTTATAATAAAATTCTATTCAATCGGTAGACTCATAACGATTGAAAACAATGTTTTTGTTTGAGTTTGACCAATTTGTAAAAAAAAAAAAAAAAAAAAAAAAATTAAGACATGCGTGTAACAATAATCTTTGTCAATTTTATTTTTCAGTCTTTATGATGGTGGATACTTGATCTATCTCTTACTGTTACATCCCCGGGCAACGCCGGGCTCTACTGCTAGTAGCATATATGACACTATCATAATCACTGTCATTTCTTTATTGTCCCCTCTTTTAAAAAGTAATAATCGGTTATTCAGTTATGTGCCATGCGTGATGCAGGCTTAAGCGATCATGTATCTTTCCATATATTGACTGACGAGGCAGGTTTTTTCCACCAGTAGGTTGCCATTTTTTTCTACAGTAGACCAGTTGTCATTCAAGGCTACAGAACTCGGTCTGTCCTGTTTACTCATATTTGGTGGGGAGAAGAGGATTCATGCCTTTTTTTTTCACAATATGATAGTCGCGTAAGTGAATGTAATGGATTTGGCTGGAATTCGAACTCTGCTCTCAGATTTCTCAATCCGAGCCGCTATCATAACTCCACTGTGCCTCCCAATTGGTTATTAATTATAGCAGTAATATTTCTCACAATATAGTCACTATGCACCTTTGTTTTAATAAATACTATCTATTACTGCTACTTACAATAATTCACATTTGTGAAGCGCAAGATCTGTATGTCTGCCGTATATTGAGTGTTGGTGGTAATAAAACTGTTCAATTTATAACTTATTATATACGTTTTATTCCCCCACCTATACTCGGATTCATGCATGATGCAATCAGTACTAAACAGTTGTGCTAACTGTGAGGATCATTATATATATGTGTGTGTGTGTCTGTGTGTGTGTGTGTGTGTGCGTGCGTATGTGGAAAAGTATGAACGACGCGTTTCGCCAACCCAGATGTCGGCGAAACGCGTCGTTGAATGTTTCTCTACTTTTCTTTCTGATAGTATTATACATCCTACCAGGGTTGTGCAAGGGTCTCGTGCCTCGTCACAACATCTAGGATACGAGGCCGACATTCTACTACAGCTTATTTTTCATAAGGTAGCATTCCTATAAAAATGCATTCTAACCTAATTATGTGGAGTGATGGATTAAATGCAATATAGGTGAACAATTCAACTAGAAAAATTGAAAATAAATACAATGTATCTAAATAAAGATTAGACATATAATAGATCCTTCCATCTTAAATCAATGTTTTGCGGCAATTTTTAACATCAACTTTCTCCTGTTAAAAGTTGAATAATTTAATATAATCAACGTTATGGATAAAGTAAGATTAGGGAATTTTATACAGTTTTTTTTTTTTGTCAAGACTTAGCATGAGCAAAACAAATTCACGACTGAAAAAAAAAAAAAAAAAAAAAAAACAAAAACACAGACAAACATCAAACATAATGACGTCAAAATCCGCGAAAATTTTACACTTCATAGTTGTGCCTCGTTTAATTTGCGATGTATAGATGTATAAAAATGTAGGTTAAAAAAAAAAAAAAAGAAAAAAAAAAAAAGAAGGGAGATAGCAAAGGTCACAGACCACTGTCATCAGACGTCTATTAACCGAGAGCATAAAATCTTTTTAAAGGAATATACGCAGAAGTTAATTTTCTTTGACTTTGAAAAATAAAAAAATAAAAAAAAAAAAAAAGAAAGAAAAAGAAAAACAAAGACAGCGACTCAAACATGTGTACCCACAAAGAAATACCTGTTTAAACAAATAAATTTTAAAAATCTAGATCTATTTCCTAAAAAAAATTGTCCGTTTACTTTAGGATATAAATCAAAACATATATGTATATTTCGAGAAGCGGGAAGAAGATCACTATTCGTTTTTTTTGTTGTTGTTGATCAAGAGATTCTACGTGGGCGAGTTGATCTAAGGCACGTCAAATCGAATGAGGGGACGCAAGTTCGAATCCTGCCGGAGGACGCATATTTTTCTGACAAGATTTCTCGAATATTCAGGTCGGTAGACGTAAATAAATAAAATCTACTCAAATAATATGAGTATCCATTTAAAAATAACGTTTAAACAAATAAATTAAAAAAAATACATATTACTTTAAAATTTGCTACATTCATGGGGGAAGAATACCCAATATCAAGGATAGTACGTATATAGATATAAACAGTGTGGATACAGAAATTGGCACTGGTAATCTTCCACCTTAAACGATCATCAGACTGTTACAAAATTTAGCACTCCCTTGCATATATTTGTAACACTATCCACTAAGAAGCGACACTGATCCTTGGAAGAATACATAGATACTCTGCTCCATACGTAAATAATCCAGTCGTTTTTTTTTTTAACAGGTACTAAACAACTAATATTAATGATGGAGAGGTTGAAACAACGATTGTGTCAGGAAAATGAAATTGGTGGGCACTTCGAATTTCAGCAGTAGATGCTAGTCTTTATTTCGCATGCTAAGACCATCCACCTAATTCTTATTTTATTGTCCAGTACTGTGACAAAATGTCTCGTTACTAGCATGTCAAATTAGTTAGTAAAGGAGAAAAACAAACTGTTCTGCCATAACTGCATTACCTTTCAGTTATTGCGATAGTTAAAAGGTTTTCAGGGTTAAATCGCCTGACAATTCACGACTTTTCAGTTTGTATATCAAGAATGTAGGTAAAAATCGTAGCGATATTACTTAATTTGTAATAAAATTATGGACTTATGCATATCTAATGTCCAGTTTCTGAAGAGTTTTTTTTTTGAAAATCGTAACAAATATGCACAATCGTGTAAAAATGGAAGATTAAATCAAAAGGTCACCCTGTCGACTTGGTTCAAGTTTACGTCAAGGAATAAATTTAACAACCCCCCCCACCACCAAGAAAAAAAAATCAAAACAGGTCACAAACAGGCCATACTTATATCTATCTTTTTCGACTTACGCGGAAATCGAACTTATGTTTATTAAAATGGCAAAATTCAACATTAAACAACTCAGAAAAAACACTTGATATGTAGTAAAACAGAAAATAAATTTCAAATAAAAATAGAAACTAAATTCAATAGGTTATATTTGCTGTTGAATAAACATTGATTTGTATATAATAGCAAAAGTTAAGGTGATCGTAAAAAGCACATGCAACAATATCTACCGTGTACAGGAGAATACTTACCTCGTCTCTTTATAAGCAAAGTCTTTACACCCACTACGTTATACTGGCTTAAATTTATATTTATGTCAAGATTTACAGTCCTCGTCCATTTAATATCAGGTAAATTTCACAGCTTTCTTTCACCCCCTGTCCAAGAGGGGCGTGTGAATACGTGTACTGTACTGAAATTGTTCATGTGCTTAAAATCAACGCACGAAATAACTTTATAGAAGGCATTGAATCAATTCACTGGCCAAATCGTTTGGGCGGAGAGACGCAAGGAACAGAGAATGAAAGGAAGTCTCGAATGAAAGGAGAAGGGTAAAAGAATTTGTAAAATACAAGAATGAGAAATAAAGGGAAAAGAAAACAAATAAAAAAAACAAAAGAGGAATTAAGATTAACAGAGGGGGATGGGGGGGAATAAAATGGAAGAGAAAATAAAATAAAACGAGCAAGAAAAAGGAAAGGAAGAAAAAGATTAAGTTCAAAGAAAGTGAAGTATGAAAAGGAAAATTAAGTAGATGAAAAGAAGGGAAAATAAAAGGAGAATGAGAAAGAATTTAAAAAGAAAGAAGGAAAATGAAGGAAAAAGAAGAAATAAAAGGTAAAAGTGAATGAGAAAGAATGTAAAAAAAGAAGTGATGATGAAAAAAAGAAAAGGAGAAATAAAAGCTGAATGAGAAAGAAAGAAAAAGAGAAATAATTAGAAAAAGAAAAAGTCAATAAGAAAAAAAAAAACATGAAAAAGGAGTGAAGCTATTTCTTTTGATGTCAAGCCAGTTACATAAGCAATAAATATAATGTACATATGAAGTGGTGACCGTAGATCAATAACGCTAAGTTCCCAGGTTTGTTTTTTTCTGCGGGTTCAAATCTTTGTGTAATCTTAGAAGAATTGAGTTGCTTACAAGAATTTCTCACTATAATCGTCCCTCTCCACGAGGCATAGCTTTGGCAATTCAGATCAAGTAGCTAAAATTTTAAACCTTTCCTCGATCACAAAGGGTGTCCATTATTTTCGATATTCTTTAGCATAACATTGAAACAGGCCACAGGAGATGGGTCAAAGGGACAACGTTCACATTAGCATGTGCAAAAACAGTAATGGAAGACTACCATTTCCCGAAAATGTTCGTATTCGGAGAACAAGCCTCTGGCCGACAGAGAATTGGCCCCTAATGAAGAATCCTATTAACGGGAAACAGAAGCGGCCAATAAAGCGATGTACCGTCCTGGGTAAGACGATAAACTACATCCAACAGCAAGGAGGATAAGGAGGTTTTGAAGAGCGTGGAACCACCTCTTAATTGCTGGTATTCCCAGGTTCAACCAGTTAGGATTCCAACTATGGGCAAATAGTTACCCCCCCCCCACCCAAACTGGGTTCAAAACAGTATGAAAGTGTAAATATAGGTTTTAATAACGGTAATATACTTTTTGAGGAAAAATTATTACCAGCAATACATTTTTGAAGAAAATAAATATTACCAGCAATAAAAATCTTGTCGGCATTAAATAACCCATTGAGATGTTGATATGCCGTAAAACAAAACAAAACAAAACAAACCAAACCAAACCAAACCAAACCAAACGAAATCGATGTGTAAGCCCAAAATCCACCCGTATCAAGTTGCAGAAAAAAAAAAGCAAAAGAAATATGGTAGCTACTCAAAGCCGAAACAAACGATCTGGTTGACGAAAGGTAAACTGAAACGCAATACTGAAAGTCTACTGTTATCAACCCAGGCTCTGAGTACAAATTCCGTTTGGAAGAATATCGATCAACATGTGGATTCTGACTAATGTGCAGATTGTGTGGCATGGTGGTAGAAAATGTCACCCACATCATAAGTGCTTTGTGGATTAATTGTGCAGAATGAAAACAAGCACCGCTACGATAAAATGACCCCCACAATCTGCATTGGTGCTTATACAAGAAGTATGAAGTTGAACAGAAATGTTACCGTCACAAACCAAAGGTGATCGAAAACGATCAAGTTAAGATCTTATAGGATTTCAATATCCAAACAGACTGCATCGTTGAGGCCACGAAACCAGATAACACCATCGTTGAAAAACAAACTAAGAAATACAAGAAAATGCCTTCTCATCGATGTTCCTAGTGACCATAATATTACTGTCAAAGAAATTGAAAAGTTTAAAAAGTACACTGAATTCCTGGCTGAAGTTGTCAAAATGTCTAGACAACTGAACGTAAAGACTGACGTTAAGAAAATCGGAATAAAGCCTAGTATCCTATCGATTCAGGAATCTGCGATGCTTGGCTCTGAAAATATTCTGTAAAGGGTGCTCTGTTTGAGGTCATACGATTGATGGGGGAAACACCCATTGTACAAAGTCCCCGGCTGAAAACGAAAAACCGTGCGGAAGAAGACAAAGATAAAAATAAGTATAATTATAATAATATTAATAATAATATATTATTATAACACCGATAAAATTTTGGTTGTTGAAACTAATATTTGTAATATGTGTGAATGTGAGAGTAGTGTGATGATTAGCAGCTCGGAATGAGAAATGGGAGAATCGTGTTCGAATTCTAGTCGGGTTCATTGCGTTCTCTTACGCGCAAATACTTTGGGGAAGGTATGAACCCATCTTCTCCCCCCACCAACTTGGGTTAAATGTTAGGATATGTATCTAGAAAAAATCATTATTCTGAAAAAAATGTTACTGCAATATTGAGTCGTAAAAATGAATTATTCTTACAATCCAAAATGTCTCGGCTTTAAATAACCCACAAAGGGTTGATAAGCCGTAAAGAAAAATAAATCACTCAAACAATATTGTAATATATGCTGCAAAAATTACAGAAAAAAAAAACAAAAAAACAAGGCCACCTCGACGTATCATGGTTAGCAAGATTGTCTCGTGAGATCAATTACGACTGAATAGTGAGTTTAATCCTCACTGGGAGCCTCATATTTTCGGCTTAGAAAACAAATAAGTTTCCAATGAGAACCGCATGCAAGTCATTTCTATAATGATCTGTAGAATCTACGTAAAATCTACAATCCCTATTTATGAATCTCTTCTTTAGAACAACTGGCAAAATTCCATTATGGTTTGCAATTCTTCTGAATAGGTCTTTTCGTTAACAGAAAATTTAGTACTTGTAAAATCCATGCTAACCAGGTATACTGATCCTTAACTCGATCAGTATTGCATGTTCTTTTTTCAAGATTGTAGTCAGGCTTGTTTAAAAAGTACTTAAAAAAATAATCCTTTGTCTTCCGCGCGGCATTTTACTTTTTTTCCCGTGACTGGAATCTTTCGTGGGTGGTGTTGCCATGAATTGACCGGACAAATATTTCGCTGCTGAATATATCCAGTAAACCAACACCGTTGTAGGAAATTACCGAAACGAAGTCCCAGGCACGCTCTTTGTTTTTCTACTTTCACTTACGAAACGTTATCAAAGCCTGTGTTGTTTGATGCTAATCGGCCGACTTATATATATATATATATATATATATATATATATATATATATATATATATATATATAATAAAATGACTTAAACACTAATATTCCATGGTCATACATTCCTACATATACACACATACACACACATGTACGCATATATACATTTCTATATATAAATCAAAACGTAAAATTTAAATTTTTTTTTCTCAAAATCAAAATTAAATACATAGCGCATCACATAAACATACACAATGATACATATAGACAATCATAATAATCATTCCATTAAAATGTCATGTCCAATGTTATTGAACCAAGATGGAACTGACATAAGTGACAACACGTTATAAAACGGTGTTTATGTTTTGAATCGTTTTTTATGTCTACATTTAGAAAATATCTCACTCCGAAGATTTAGCAACTCATCTTGATTCTTATCTTTAATCATCGCAGAAGTTATTAGGAGTTCTAGCTCTTGATAAGTATCTCCATTCGAAAAGTGGGGTTAGTTCCTTATCCACCAGATCCCAGTAGTGTTTGGATAAAGCAGTTTGATTTTTGAGGTATCTGTATCTAAAAGAGCGTCTATGATTGTATAGACGCTGCTGCCAATCACCGACGGATATACCTATATATCTTTTTTTCTGGTTTATATTTTTCTCGGGGAAGATTGTTGCCCCGTATACTACATTTTCATACATACATTTACCCCCGATTGGACAAAGGTCTTTATTCCTACAATTTTTATGCAAATATATATGTATGTGTATGTATATATATTTATATATTTTAGATATATGATTGCATATGTATGTGTATATTCACCACTAATATTATCTCTCTCTCTCTCTCTCTATATATATATATATATATATAGTTTTAATGTGTGCTATATTTATGGGATAAAGGGCTCAATATCAGAGACAGAGCGTATGTAAATACAAATATAAAAGTGAACATTGAAGTCAACACTCAGAGGCGACAGCTTGTTTCATGCTAGACGCAATCGTCAGGCCGGCTTGACGATTGCGTCTAGTATGAAACAGCCTGTCGCCTCTGAGTTTTGACTTCAATGTTCACTTTTATATATATATATATATATATATATATATATATATATATATATATATATAAATGTACTGGGGGAAATGTATGGCAAAGTGGGAAAAAAGTTTTTGTGACGCGTTTCGTCCTTAGGACTTCATCGGACTAAATTTGTTATGTTGGTACGACTACACATACGCACGAACGAGAGATGCTGCGAATTTTAAATTAAAAAAAATATTTTTCACATCTACAATTGGAAAGAATCTATCTAAACACAACATAAAATTTGTTACTACTACATCTAAAACAATAAAAGACTTAGTACTAAACAAAACAATAAGCTAAAACGTGAATGAAGAATTTACTCGATCGCCTGTAATAAATGTTACAAAAATAGATCGGAGAAACCTCAAGCAATCTAAATAAAAGATTATGTGGACACAAAAAGGACATTTATACAAAACAATACATCAGATGCGTTGGTTGCCTATCGTAACGAGACTGACCACAATTCTGACATAAAAATGGTACTCTGATCAAAGGAGAAGACAATTCACTACGACGAATACCTTTTGAGTGCCTTGATTGTAAGATCATCGTCTACAGTAAATTTGCGGTCTGGCTCTTGTAATATTTTATCATTCCTAGGAGAACTTTTATGATCACAGTGTTCGTGCGCATGTGTAGTCGCGACAGCATAAATTTAGTCCCATGAAGTCATACAGGTCGAAACGCGTCGCAAGAAAGCTTTTCCTATTTTGTCATTTTTTTGCCACTGCTGTTCCTGATATATATATATATATATATATATATATATATATATATATATATATATATATATATGTGTGTGTGTGTGTGTGTGTGCGTGCGTGAGGGAGAAGATCAGTGAACATATTTAGAATTCAGTTCACGGACCGTAATATTATTCTCCCACTAACACATGAGAGAGGTGCGAACCCAAATTTGCAGCTAGTTCTATCGTCAATTATTTTGGCACAATTTTGTCGCTTGTATACTTGAACAGAACACGAGAAAAGAGGAGAGAAAGCGATGCCCATTTTCTCATACTTACGTCTGAAATAGACTGGTCTGGTCGGCTATTTAAATTTTTGCCTTTTCTC
The DNA here is from genome assembly GCA_903632075.3 of Acanthosepion pharaonis. Taxonomy (NCBI): domain Eukaryota; kingdom Metazoa; phylum Mollusca; class Cephalopoda; order Sepiida; family Sepiidae; genus Acanthosepion; species Acanthosepion pharaonis. Next base: position 40,799 of record CAHIKZ030001190.1, read on the forward strand.
CAACCTATCCACTGTTAATATAAACCCCATTTATTTTATTTTCCACTTTGTTTTATAACCTGCTTATTCCAACCTGCCCGTTTATTCCAATCTGCTCTCCCTACAAAATCATTTGAATGAATTTTCCAATCTACCCAGGCCCATCAATTGCATGTTCAGATCATTTTTACTGGGGGGCAAATAATTTTCCAGGAGAACTGAACCCTCAACGACATCTTTGGTGACGAGTCTAAACTAACCTTCTATTCCGAATATAAGAGTAAATGACCCGGTGATTGTCAACAAATGGCTGATATCTCTAGGTTTAGTTTTCGATGAACAAATGGAACACATTTGATAAAAAAAAATATATAAGGAAACATTAAAGTGAAATAAAGAAGTCTACCGTTTGCAACATAAACTTGAGGAAGGCCGGAAACTGCACGATCTAATGAATAGCGATTGAGACGATGAGGATATAGTCCGAATAATTCGAGGAATTGAATTATTCCTTTATCTCATTTCATAACTTTTATAAGCAACAAGAAAATCGTCAAAGAACATAAAGATCGAAACATTGTGGTCGAACTATTTTCATAGAAGAATAACAATCAATGCAAGGAAGACCGACAAAGATATCAAGCGAAACGACGTGGAAAAATAAAACCAAAACGAGAAAACTAGTACCAATAAGACAATGAACAATAATGCATAGAAGTTCAGGTAATATGAAGAACGTTGATCGAACATAATGTGATTAAAACCACAAAAATGAGAATGCTAGTCCCATTAATTAATAGAACAATGGCAAGGCACCATTTCAAAACTTCAAACATTACTAAGTAGGCCTGAGAACGAACTGGCCGAAATGGAGCGATCGAAAGATAAAAAAAAAAAAATGATATTTGTCCGCTGTGTCCCTTCAGGTCGTGAGCGATCATGGCTCTTCAAAACTTCTTACTCCACGTGGCCCTTAGCAGCGGTTCTCCTTTTGTCAAACGTCCCGGATTCATGCTCCACCAACCATTCACACAAACTTGTCATGTAGAAACGGAGTGATAAAAAAAAATGATGGTACTAGTCCGAATAATTAATTGATTAATAACAGTGTTTCATTTCAGAACTTTAGACATTACTAGGAAGGATTGCGAACGTACTGGCCGAAAGATAAAAATGAGGTTATTAGGTCGAATCTTCTATGTATCGTGTCCCCTCAGGACGTAGGTGATCATGGCTCTTCCTACTTCTCTTGAATCTTAGCAACGTTTCTCTTTTTGCCAACCTCTGTTCTACCAACCATTCACACAAGCTCCTCGGGTAAGTGACCTAATGCTTTCTATCTCACATAGTATAATAAATAAAATGATGACAATGCATCATTTGAGAACTTCAGGCATTACTAGAAAGCCCTGAGAACGCACTATTAGAAATGGAGTAATCAAAAATGAGGATACTAGTCCGAGCTAGTCATTAATTAATAAGAATGGCTTATCTCGGAATTTTAGATATGACTGAAAAAAATTAGAGAAAGTACAGCTGAAATGATGCAGTTAAACTGTAAAAATGAGGATCGTCGTCCGACCTGTTTGAAATAATTACGTTTATTTTTGTTTTATGCAGGAATAGACACAATGCAATCAGCAAGAATCCGTATTTATGCATTCGAACAAAGCAATTCGTCTCTACATGTATCCGCATGTTTGTAAACTCTATAAAGCTTAAG
>CAHIKZ030001190.1:47500-52500 GCA_903632075.3 Acanthosepion pharaonis
GCAGAAAGTTAGAAGGTTAGAGAAGGTAAAGATCATCTTGAATAAGTTGGAAAATGACCCTAAAATAATATATATTCTTATGTTAAGCTTGGAGAGTAATTATGGATTCTTGTTATTCAATCCAATAGTGTTATAAAAAAAACCTCGGAGAATTCCAGTAAGGTGTCTTTTAATCATTTCTAAGATACAACTGTTCAAAGCTTAAGCTAGCAAATGGACAAATTTGCTGTTACACGATTTGGGCAAGTTTGCTGTTACACCCAATGCACGCACGCACGCACACACACACACACACACACACACACACACACACACACACACACACACACACACACAGAGGCATATACACTGCATACACACACACACAGACACACACACACACACGCACACACACACACACATATATATTATAACTGGTTTACTTAATGTATAAATTAAGTAAATCAATTTCTAAAAAGTTATTCTCAGCATCACTTGATAATGGAACAGAAAATTGCATTTTAAATTAAATTTTTATGATTGAAATTAAATTGAAGTTTCAGTTCTGAATCATGGGAATTTCGGCGTTGCGACGATAATAAATATTTAAAGAAAACAATTAGACATTTATATGAATATATGTATATATATATATATATATATATATATATATATATATATATGAGAGAGAGAGAGAGAGGGCGGAGGGACATATATATATATACATATATATATACATATATATATATATATATAGAGAGAGAGAGAGAGATATAAATGTCTATCTATCTATCTATCTATCTATCTATATATATATATGCTATTTTATATATAGAAAAGAATTACTTAACTGTAATTTTAACTGATTCCGCAGATTCAAAGTAATAAGTTCGCTTTTCAAGTAATCCGTATATTAAATATTTTATTTATATATATATATATATATATATATATATATATATATATATATATATATATATATATATATTGTGACGTAACCTCTTTATTTATATTAAATGTAAATAAATTGAATTAAATCTATCATTTGAGGTATTGATGGCTAATATAAATCCCCAACTTAAGATTTAATAATTTATCTTTCATTCTGTTTTCATATTGCTTCAAAATTGGATAATATTAAGAACTCGCGAACATCAGGTTTTCGAAGAATTAGGTCACAACTAAACGCACCTGACCGCCTTTGAATTGGTTCAACTATTCGATTTGATTTCGTACGTACAGTTCAACAGTCAGAATTGATTTCATAATTAGCGTTCAACGTTAGGTGCGTCCTGCACTCTTCAGAAGAATCGTAACTGTTATACTGAGAAGACATGCAAATATTTATATATATATATATATATATATATATATATATATATATATATATATATATATATATGTATATATCTATGTAAGTTTCTCTCACTTTCTCTCTATCTCTCTCTCTCTCTTATATATATATATATATATATATATATATATATATATATATATATATAAATTGACCTCCCGCGCGTCTTCTTATTCCAACTCTCTTCAATTTTCAGATGTCCCGCTTAACCTCACTCAAATTCTTAATTAGATATGTATAAAAATTTCTAGTTTATATCTGTAAAATGACAATATGAATAAAAATGAAAGAAAGTTTATCTTAGCCGACGCGTTTCGTTCTCTGAGAGACATATGGAATGATTTTATTGATTGGCAATTATTTATATTGAAGAGTAAAATGTTATTGGTTTTTCAAAAATGTTTAGGTATATAAGTGCGCATGAATATTCACTTGTGACATAAACATAAAAAAAAATATACAAGATAAAAATGATATAAGACAAAAAATATGAAAGATATCACTCAATTTTTTATTGTTATTACTTTAACTAGAATTCTACAATATATATAGTGTGTACCAATAAAGAATGGCTTTCCAAACTCTGTAGTTGAACCAATAAAATTGCTTAAAGAACGGTGAATCATCAAAATACGCAAACATATAAACCAATTTTACTGCAAACTAATACATCCAAATTACAAACATGACGAAAGAGCCATAAAAAATATAATACATAGGTAAACATCACTGATAAACGTATGAGATTATCTACTGTAAAAAGCAAATACCTCTCACTTTATTGTTACTAAGAATACCGCTTCCGAACTCATATTAAATCTAATATACGAATTCTTTTCCCATTAGGAGATTGTATCGCTAATGTTAATATAAAAATAATCTAACATATACCTTGGTGAAAATACTAATAAGTTTTCTTGTCGACGAACGTGCAGGTTATCAGATAATAACACCACAAAAGCTGATATTAATCAACATTGCTAATAATGCTATCATATTTCTACTAATATTTGATAAATACTAGTAGACAAATACAAAATTATTATGCGTCATAAATTGTGAAAAAAAAAAAAAAAAAAAAAAAAAAAAAACTACAAATAATTGAAGCCATAATCATAAAAGATACATTAAATATTTTAAAGCCTGGGAACTAATATATTCAATAATTAATAACTACACATGTTCAATTCCCATCATACTGCGAACAACCTTTCATCTGTTGTTTCAATGGCATCATTAACACGTAAAATAATGATTTAAATTTATAACACATCCTGAGAGTCAACAGGCACGAAAAGAACAAAAAAAAAAAAAAAAAAAAAAAAAAAAAAAAAAAAAAAAAAAAAAAAAAAACAACAACAAAATGTATAAAAACTTCTTGAATTTCAAAACCATAACATGTTCCATTCTTGAAAATGTCCAGTGATGATTAAAGAGTTCTGCAATACACATACGGGAATTTTTTTTGCGTATACTGGAACCAAACCTCGTAGAAAAAGAAGGAAAAAATCACGAAAAACTAACCTCGATTTTGATAAAACAATTTCAGTTTCACACTATCTCACTCTCTCTCTCTCTCTGTCACTTTCTGTCTGTGTCTCTCTCTTTTTCACTCTCTCTCTCACTTTCACTGTCTCTCTCTCACACACACACACACACACACACACACACACACACACACACACACACACGTTTAATCTGACTTTTTTTTTTATTATAAAGGTTATTTTAGCTATTTCCCCCAGCAATGGGTTAAATAGCGGGAAAGACCGGGGTCTATAGCCTTGGATGGCAACTGGTCTACCGCAGAAAGAAATGGCAACCTACTGTGGGAAAAAATCTGCCTCGTTAGTCATGTATCGATAAGATACATGATCATCTACGCCTGTATCACACATGGCACATAACTGATTTTAGTGGATGTTCTACCCGAAACGTAAGAACAGTAATTTTGAATAATTGCTTTTAACACGACATTATTTTTATAATGAAAATATTTGTTACCAAATAACAAAGTTCCAACAAGAGATGTCCATTTCATAAAGGGGATAGTTGAGCCTTGCTGCAAAGACTTCCATGCACGAACAGCTGTAAAACGTATATATATATATATATATATATATGGAAAAAAAATTCTTAGATTTTGTCGACGCGTTTCGTCTTCCGACTTTTTCAAGGCAAAAATGAAATCAAAATGTTTTTGTTGTCATAGTTACATTAAAAAATCGAAATTTAAAAAGATAGACGCTTATGTCTAAGCCTTTTTTTTCTGGTTAATGTAAATTACCTGTATAGTAAGGGATTATTATTATTTGTCATTTTATATTAGTCTGTCTTGTCCACAGAATTAATCTGGGAATTTAACTATATATATATATATATATATATATATATATATATATATATATATATATATATATATATATATATATATCGTAGATTATGGTGATTATAAGGAAGTGATTTACCTAAGTTCTCACTCATTAAATGTCTTAATTATCATGGCATGTTAGAGACAAGATATATAACAAAATATATATGGTGATGGTGAATATAATCAAAAGATATTGATAACTTTCCAAAGGCTATTAGTTCTAAGCGGACATGGAGTCGCAGACAAATTTCGAACTCTGCCGATTCCATTTTTATTACCGATTAATATTAAGCTACCTCGTTCTGCAACATAGAGATAGATCTTTTCTTAGTCAGCTTAATATGATATAGGGCCATACCTGAAGTAGGAACATTGTGCTACTCCAATTTTCCAAGTGGGCTAATTATGTTCGTTTTGAAGATCAGCAATTTAATTATTGGCTTTTTACGTGGGACAGACGTGTGGTGCCACTAAGAACATTTAGGAAGAAAAAACATAAATTCACAATTTTCAAAGTATTTTCTGATTCTGCATATAAAGATATTCTCTAGTTTGTCTTACATGGTTAAATTTTCCAAGTAAAATTCTTTTAATGCCATGATTCTTCAGCACATAGGCGATCATGGCTCGCCACAGACTGCGTTTTCTTTATTACATCTGAATTGCTACAAGCTATTCCTTGCCCCAATTAACCACTGATTGTACGTCCTTTTCGAGAGCAGTTGTCAGTTTACTTTGTTGAATCTGCTACAATTATTTACTTCTTTTTCCTTACTAATGTCATAAAACATTTGTGACACCTACAAATATCATACACATTTTAAGTGATGGATTTTTTATTTATTAATCCGACAGATGTTATTAATTAAACGTTATTTTTAATGGCTATCCATATTTGAGTCGATGCGCCGTTTATTTATTAAACATTATTTATTTTCGTCTACCGGTCTCAATACTGGATAAATCTTGTTAAAGAAAAATATACGCCTCTCCACCTTGGCAGGCGAAACCGTCGTTAGATCCGACGTGCTTTAGACCGTCTCGGTTACGAAGTGCGTCGATGATCATGCAAAGTTGAATAGTACCTTATAAATGTAATTTTTCCCAGACTCTCGAAATAGACATTTTGACCTGAAAACCGCAATCTCATTAAAAAAAAAAAAAATACCAAAAATCAAAGAATTATCAGATTTTAATAAAAATTTCGACACGTATTAATGAAATATTATTGTTTCATTGAAAAAGTTATTCTATTAAAAAAAACTTTTTGTAAATATTTTAAGTCAGTTAAAA
>CAHIKZ030001190.1:57500-85000 GCA_903632075.3 Acanthosepion pharaonis
ATTAAAACTGACAACTACTTTCGAAAAGGTCGTCCAATCAATGGTTAACTGGGGCAAGGAAAGGCTTGTAAAATTTAAAGCTTCCAAAACAAAAATTTATTCTAAAGAAGTGATGGATTTCTTATTTATTTTATTACTTAAACGTTATTTTTAGTGGATACCCATATTTGAGTCGATGCTCCGTTTATTTATTAAACAATATTTATTTTCGTCTACCGACCTGAATATTGGATAAATCTGATTAGCATGATCGTTCTACCTGCCATCAGCATGGCTGATGCTAACCTTTAAGAGAGAAACTCTTTGAACCTTCTTTGCCTCAAGTACTGACATGAAATGGAATGATTATATTGAATCAATTTCTAGATCTACTTCTAGGAAAGTTGATTCCCTGCGTCGTATCATCTTGCGTATTTATAAATCTACCATTCGTCTGTACATTAAATATTGTTGCCATATTTGGTCTGATGCTCCTGCTGTACATCTTGAGATTCTTGACAAAATCAAAAAAAGGTTCTGTAACGTAATCGATCCTGACCTGTCATATCGACTTCGATCATTTTTTTCACCGTTGTCAGGTAGCGTACCTCATTTCTACAAATATTTTCATGGGAATTGTTCTGATGAACTTTTCTCCTTGGTGTTTCGACTTCATGAATTTAAGAGCCCTACTAGATTGGCAACTAGAACTCACTGTTTTACTAGTTAGATGCAACCGTCTGTTCGATTCTAATAGCTTATTTTCCCGCACTTCTCGCCTGTGGAACTCCCTTCCGATTTATTACTTCCCTGCTACCTATAATCTTCAAAAATTTAAATGCAACGTCAATGATCATCTTATGTCTTTCTGAATCCCATGCTTTTATTGTCCTTTCTCCTCAGTAAAGCCTTCTCATTCTCTTTCACTCTCGGTAACCCCTTGCGTCCAAGCAATATCAACGCCTTGCTTGAGGTGAAATAACTAAAACAATATTCTTTCGATATGCTTGGCTAAGCATAGTCTGGTACAAAGTCAAAATAATTTAGCACCAACGGGAGATTGGATTTATTAGTAATAACCTGAAGAATTAACTCGTTAGCCACAAGAGTTACCCAGTTGGATTGTATGTAAATTAACCTGGTATATAGGGCTACATCCTCACTACACAGGGTGTTACTGTGGTGGTTTCCGTAGCAAGTAGGATTTTACAGGGTGGTGTTGCTAAACCTTCGCCAAACTGGTTTTGAATTCAGTTATTCTCTTAGATTGGTTGCCAACCTGTAGTGGTGTCCTCCCTCTAAAGAGTCTATGTTGGACTCTTCCGCCTACGATAAGATTAGTAGGAGAGAAAGCCGTGGGAGAACAGTCGAATAGATTGTTCAACTGTCGAACGCTCTGCCTCGGCAGAGAGGAACTCGGACGAATTTTTGCCGCGGGGTAGATAGGCCCTGAACCCGTCTAGGCGGGTTCAAAGGGTATATTATTTGGCCGAGCCTACGGGCTCAGAGAAATCCACGTTAAACTCGGCCATGTGTCACATACATTCCTTGTAGGGGGGAATGTTAAATATAACAGTCGAATAGATTGTTCAACCGAGGCTGTGACTTTTCACAGCTGCTGTCTAACTCTCTGTCTTTGGGCAGAGAAGAATCCGGACAAGTCTTTGACGAAGGGCAAAGTTTCGTCCGGGGAGGTAGACAGGCCTTGAACCCGTTTATTTGGGTTCTAAGGGAATATTTTTGGCCGAGCCTACGGGCTCGGAGAACCCACGGTAAACTTGACCTTGTGCCACATACATCCCTCGTGGGGGTGGGGGGGTTAAGTATTAACAGTCGAATAGATCTGTTCGGCTGTGCTGGTCATACTTTCTGCTTCCAGGCAGAGAGGATCCCCAGACGAGGTTATGTCGAAGGGCAGAGTCTCGTCTTGGCAAACAGCTACCTGACCATATTTTATACGGAGTGTACGGGAGATTTTTGGGCGAGTCTACGGGCTCAGATTTCCCCACATTAAATTTGACCTTGTGCCACATCCTACCTTGTGGGGAGGCTTGTAAATATCAACAGTTGAATAGATTGAACGCTGGGTCAACCGACACACACTCACTAGTCGTGTAATACTCTTCTGTTGTACTTACTGTTTAGTATAGGATATATCTGCAACACTGGTTTTGTTATTTCTTTAACCATTTCCTTGGTCACAACCCAAGCAAAGCTGGGTCCCTGAATCCTGCTATGCTTTCTATTTACAACAGTTAGTTTCTATCCCAAATAGAATATTATTGGCGTCAGATCTGAGCAGGAGCTGATCAATCCCCATTTTCCAGCCTTGATAGAGTTCAAAATAATTTCAGCTGTCTTGTCGGGGGTTGTGCATTTTCCTCTCTACAGCTTCTTTCCCTCCAAAGACGTAACGTACTAATTCTATCGCACCTCTGTCGCCATTTATAGTCAACTTCTTGAGAGCAACTCCCTGCATCTGCTCGGTCTCACGTTGACTGCTGACCTGAGATGGAACAAATACATTGAGTCAATTGCTTCGTCCACCGCGAGGAAAGTTGGCTCTCTGTACCGCGCCAGGAAAATTTTTCTCCCCGGAATCGATACTTCAAATATATAAATCAACCATTCGCCCTTGCATGGAGTATTGCTGCCATATATGGTCTGGTGCCCCTTCTGTTTACCTCGGAGTTCTTGGCAAGATCCAGAGACGGATATGTAATATAATTGGCCCTGATCTGGCGTCTCGTCTACAGTCACTCTCTCACAGATACGCTGTCGCCTCTCTCTGTCTTTTCTACAAATACTTTCATGGTAATTGCTCCGATGAGCTGCTTTCACTGGTTCCCAGACTCCATGAATTCAAGCGCCCTACGAGGCTGGCATCCCGCTCTCACCCTTACAATGTAGAAACTTTTAAATGTAGCCGTCTCTTCTACTCCAATAGCTTCATACCTCGCACCTCTCGCCTATGGAACACGCTTCACAATTACTGTTTCCCTGAGAGCTATAATCTCCAACAATTCAAATGTAATGTCAATCGACATCTCCAGTTGCCTTGATCTATTCACTATCCTTCTCCTCGTCCTCTCCTCTATCACTTCTATCTGCTCTCGCTCCAAATCTTCTGCAACCCCCTGCATCCTAGTGGCTTCAGGCCTGGCTCGGGGCGTAATGCCTAAAAAAAAAAAATTCCATGGTTAATGTTCAGATGAACTCCATTCTTTCATCTCACCCGTTTAGACCTTTATCCTCAAGGACACGTCATGCTATTTCCACGGCATCGAATCACCCTAATTTCCTCTGTATCCTAAATGTAAAAAGAAAGTACCACTCGTACAGCTTTTCCCTAAGAATTGCAATTCTGTAGAACAGGCTCCTGCGCTGATACTTCCCTGAACACTAAAATAATAGCTATTTCAAGTTAAGCTTAAATCGCTATCTATCATCCTTATCCTTATAATCTTCACTTCCTACAACACGCTTTTGCATTAATATCGCATACCTCATTCAGCAACTCTCTACATTGTGTGGCTCTTGGGCCTTGTATCGGGGAACATTTTAAAAAAATCACTGAACAGACTAACTTTTTTTTATGTCAGTCAGACTAGTTTGTGGTGAGAAGTAAAGGTATCAACGTAGGACATTAAATGTAAATGTTTATACAAAAGATCCTGCGTTAAGAAGCAAACAGACTGGTAAACGTGAGAAGGATTAAGACTAATAACTGTTTCTTGCTGTTGCTATGGTTGTAACGTTCAGACAGACAAGTAAATACGTTGCATGTTATCATTGTTCTCCTTCAGTGATTTCTTCTACATAAAGTCGTAAAAGAAATATAAAATTCAACCGAACTCCTTTCAATCCCACCGAGCGCAAAAACTTAATAACCGTTACTAGAAAAACGTTTTTATTAAAAATGTCATTATGGCATTATCACTAATTCTATCTATTACAGAGATCTGAATCTCTCGAGCTTTGTTTTCATTCTTTCTTTCTTTTTATCGTACATCTACATCTTGTTTTATATTGCTTCAATTAACAACAAGCTTTCGGCATTGTTTTTTACCATTCAAATGACTCCATAGAAAGAATAGTCTCAGGGTTTTAGATTCGATACCCCTATCCAATTACTCTACCCAATTCTACCCAGCCTTTTCTTGTGGTTTCATGTCGGCTTTCCCACTGGCTATTATTATTATTTTTTTCATCTTTGGATTTCGCTCGTAAATTAGCTTTGCTGGGGTTCACAAATACCGCAACAGTTATTCTGGAAAACGTCTCCAAAAATATGTACTAATATTTATTTTTTTACTCATGTTCGCCCAATACAAGACACAAGCACCACTCAAGGTAGAGGGTTACTGTGCGGAGTATTAGCGTAAGAAAGAGCGAAATAACAGGAAAGATAGCTAATTCTTGACTTGAAACAGTCAATATTTAATTTGACAGAAGGAACAGGAAACAAGGGATATACCTCTACTCCTGTTTAAAAGACCTGGGAGAATAAGACGATAAGCAAACGTATATACTCCTATTGGGAGAGGTAAAATAACATTTCAGATTTCAGGCGGAGACGTCAAAAGTATAGAGGTGAAGGAACCGGAAACCCAATCCTAAACAGAAAAGAAGGGATAAACCTCTACTCCTTTTCAAAAATTCGGTAAGGAGTGTGAATCAGACGATAAGCGAACCTATCTATTCCTATTGGGATCTAAGGTAGATTTAATATATAGTGTATGGAAGCCCTGCGCGGCCAAGACCATATGGTTCCGTCTCGGTCGTAGTGACATGATCCAGCTAACGGCCACGTCACGTTCAAACACCGGTTACTGTACGATAACCGATGGTAAGCAATATCGGTACTAGTCAGTAACTAGATGGGTGGTCGCTTGGTAAAACCGTTTAGTGTAAGCTTGATTTTGCGACTGGTATAATGGATAATGACTCGAAGTTGTTAATCGGAGAGTCGAGTTTTAATTCCAGTTGGGTTCATTATATTCACTTACGCACAAATCAACCTCTCTCTCCCACCTATGGGTTAATTAGTAGGACTTTTATCACTAAAGCATTATTATCTCCAAAAATAAAATAAAATTGCGCACAAAATATTTAGATTTCGGCATTAAATAACCCATAGAGGTTGATAAGCGCTAAACAATGACAATCGACAAGATCCAAAGGAATTTACATTTGGGTCTGCTTTGGCTGCAGAAGTTGCCGGAAGGTTGTTGCCAGTGATGTCAGCCAACCGCTTTCGGGGCTCCCGTCCAGATTTTCTGTTTGGATTTACTTCCAAAGCATTTTCCGTGTTTGAATGTGACAGAAAGTTAGCGGAGGTCTAAAATTTAAGTTTTTTCCCTTACTACGATGAACTGCTTTCATGTGCTGACGTGCCTCATTTATCCGAAACATCTAATATGGACAATGTGCTGATGTCATCGATCATCAATATGCAATATGTATTATGCATGTGCAAAAGTTTCTATCATTTTTATTAAAGAAAAGAAAATATTTTTGCTCTGTATTAGGTCTCTTGTTTTTTTTTTTTTTTTTTTTTTTAAATCACATCCCTCTGGATTTAGGCGAACATGTCCCTGAACAGATTTATTTTTATTTTTCTGTGAATTTCTTCCTGGGAAAGAGAATGGAATGGTTTTCCATTTCTTCTTCATAGATTTGAATTCAGAATTTTCCTTCTTAGACTGATAGCCACAGAAAGATATCTTACTATTTAACCCGTAACTGGAAGGAGAACTGATGGATATATGTCTTTCTTGAGAGTATTTGCGCGAAGCTAAACCCAACAAACTAGGCGGGAATTTGGACTCTGCTCGCCGATAACGCTGTGTGTGACCATAGTTGTTGCGCTACGAACACATGCTATTCAATGTCTGGTTTTCAAACATTATGGGACTGGAACCTTCTACGCACATCTCACTCACTCACACACACACGGCATATATGCAATTGATATATATATTTTTAAGTCTTTACTATTATTTTAAAATATTTTTAAATATATTTGTATATTTATTAATTTATTATTATTGTAAACAAGACATCTATCTAGTCGGTGTTTTCACTTTTGGACTTCATATTTTCAGTTCAGGAATTTTTAGAAGAAAAACACAAATATCTCCTGTCGTCAGTGTAAGGGAGATTACTCTAATACAGTAAAATGTTACAGCCAGTAAATTAAAAATATGAAAATATATTTCGTGTTTATATATATATATATATATATATATAGTTTTATGGTGTGTTATATTTTTGGGATAAAGTGCTCAATATCAGAGATAGAGCGTATGTAAATATAAATATAAAAGTGAACGTTGAAGTCAACCCTCAGAGGCGACAGGCTGTTTCATGCTAGACGCAGTCGTCAGGCCGCAATCGTCAGGCCGCCTAATGATCAAAGTTAACAGCAAAGCAAGAGGCCGGAAGAAAGTTCCATAAGCGAGTAGTGCGAGGGAAGAAACTGTTAGCATAGAACCTACGATTACATCTATTCATTTCAACTGTAAAACGATAGAACTTAACCGCCAATCTAGTACTGCGCTTAAATTAATAAAATCGAGTTATCACAGAAGAAAGTTCATCAGAACAATTACCATGAAAATATTCATAGAAAAGGCTCAGGGAGGCCATGTTACAGTGGTGAGAAAGAGACTGAAACCAAGAGGTCAGGTCAGGACAGATAATGAAGCAGATTTTTGTTTGGATTTTATCTAGAAGCTCTAAATATATAACAGAAGTACTAAACCAGCAATATTCAAAGCATAAACGAATAAATATGTAAAACAGATTCTGGAGAGAAAAAATGTCTAGCAGGACGCAGTGAACCAACTTTGCTCGTAGCAAACTTTGCAATTGATTCAATATAATCTTTCCATTTCATGGCAGCATAAATCGTTTTATATATATATATATATATATATATATATATATATATATATATATATATATTCCTCAATCCAAGCCGCTATCCATTACTCCAGAGCCGAGTTCCAGTCGAATCCATTACATTCACTTACGTGCTAATACCCTTGGGGAAAGGTGTGAATCCTCTTCTTCTCCCTCCAGCTATGGGTAAATAGCAGGACAGACTGGGTTCTATAGCCTTGGATGGCAACTGGTCTAGGAGAAGGACAACTCTGAATTCAAAACCTGCAGAGGTTCGTTTGGGGACCTTGTGGTATTTAGTGCACCAGGTCTCTGAATTCGGCTCTTCAAAAAGTGTGGCTGGTCCTGCACGAAACCTTCACCACTATAATCAAATCTCATGTGCCGTTGTCGGGCTGTCGGTTACCTGGGAACTGATATGCTTGACCCTCATTCGTCGAACTCGACAGGAGAGTCGACTATATATATATATATATATATATATATATATATATATATATATATATATATATATATATATATATATATATATATATTATCAGGACCAGAGGTTAATATTTTAACTGGTTTCGAATACTGATTTACGTGACAAGCAGTGAATTGAATGAAAACCAAATTTACCCTGATCCGTCATAAAATAAACGCATGTCAACGATGTGTGTTGACAACGAAAAACAAAAAATAGTCAATTTGTAAAGGTACTAAAACTAAACATTTTTGTAATATCAGGCGGAGGGACTATTTTTGTGTACTCTTTATTTTGGGAGAATACTGAATCGTATCACCAAAGCCCAGTAATCTAACGAAAATATTTGCATTTTTCACAATAAGTGTGAATTTGCATTTACGAAATCTGAATAAATTTACATTTACCCTTTTAAAGGTCTTTAAAGAATATTAACCCGATTCCTGTTCAGACTTGTATCATATCCTGAATATTTTAGAATATTTCAATTTTTTTTTCCTTTTTTCAGGTACACAGGTGGTTGTACAATGCATCGAGACATTGGCCTCATAAAATGCTTTTATACAGAATAGTAGAGAAACAATTGGCAAATGGCAGGTAGTAAATTATAAAAAACGCGTTCAAGTTTCAAGTATTTAAAAATTTGATCCTAAAATCTCGTAGGTTCATTCACTATTAACAACTTGTACAACATTTGCCGTTACTTTGTTTTATTGTCCCTCGGTTTATCATTTTATAGCAGTAAAAATAAAACTAAACAAATAGGCATACTAACGGATTTTTTTAGAAATTAAAAAAAATTAAATACGCTAATTTCTCGAAAATAATACGCACCCATAAATAATACGCACCCCAACAAATGATCCAAAAACTAAGAAATATATCTATCTCTATGTATAATACGCATCTATAAATTTTGTCAAAAAAGAATTAATTATGAAGACGTTTTTTCGACCTTGACATTAAGAATAAAATCGAAACTAAGCGGCTAAAATAATGCTGACAATACCAAGCGGGTTTCCCGCTAAATATAACATTTTATTTTCCCGCCAAAATGTCGTCAAAACGTGCGATTTATAGTGCAAATTTTAAACAAAAAGTAATAGAATTAGCAGAAAGAATAGGAAACAGAGCTGCAGCTAGAGAAGATGAGTTGATTGAGGCCAACATACGTTTATGGAGAAAGAATAAAAATGAGCTAAAAATGTCTAAATCAAGTGCCAAATCTATAGGTAGAGGAAGAAAAGCTCAATATCAAGATATGTAATAAAGTTTAGTTGAATTTGTGAAAGAAAGATGATCAAGTACTGTGAAAATAAGGATGAAGGCAAAAGAACTTATGAAAACCATGTATCCTGGAAACACATTTAAAGCTTCAGAAAACTGGTGTTTTGTTTTTATGAAGAGGTTTTTTTGATATATCTATTAGTTGAAGAACATCCATAGCCCAGCATTTGCCTGAAGACTACGAAGAGTTCGATAATAATTTATTTCAGCCAGACAATTGCCTCATCAGAACGGAGTCATAAAATGGTTCAAATCATCCAGACAATTTATAAAAAATTACAAAAGGAAATGAATAAAAGATTAAATAAAAGATTTGACTTAGAAAATCTTTGAAGAGATAAGAGGAAATTTGGAAGAAAAATAAAATGTCAACCCAACGACCAGGGCTGGTAGACGGAATACAATGTTACAGCCAATGAAATACATTGAAAATGAATCAAATTTATATCGTCATCATCATCTAATCTAAAAAATGATCATATATATATGTATATATATATATATATATATAAAACGTGAAAAAATAAAATATGCGTTGCACATACACGCATATCTATACACATATACACATAAATACATACATACACACAAAGATACATATAAACACATACATACGCATATACACACATACATACATGCACATGTGCATACACACATACGTATACACGTACATACACACAACACACACACGCACATATATATATATATATATACATAAGCACGCATATACATATACAATACATTTGCACATATCTGCACAACAAACTAACCCCCCACACATAATAAATCCAAACATGCAAAATAATTATATGACAGCAATATATATATATATATATATATATATATATATATATAAAGTAAAATTCTATGACAGTAAAATAAATACAAAATAATTGTATGTTTAAGATAATTTAAATCTGGTTTTATATCGACATTTAAATACGATTTTGTTTCTTTGGTTCAATAGCTGATTTATATTTTTATATATATCTATTTTAATTTTTTCTTCCCAGCACAAATTACAGCTATTTCAAAAATTGCTAGGGGTTTGTGAATTACCTATAAATTTCTATCCTTTAATTCCCAGAAATGTTTGGAAAGAGCTGTTTGGTGTTTTAGATAAGGGTTAGTGAACGAATGCTCGTGGTAGTAGGATATCTGTTTCCATATACCAGCAGAAATTCCAATATACACTTTTTTATTGTTTGCATGTCACATGTTTTTACCAGAGCTCATATTGCAATTTTTGTTGTTGTTATCGCTTTTCTTTGGCACTCCTTATTACTGGTACCCATATTGTATTCATTTCTATGCTTGCTCAGCTCAGGAGATTTTTGTGGCCAAGCATATGTGCTGATTCTTTAACTTTACGAATTTCCCAATGGTGTTCTTTGTTTATGATATCAGCTTGATCCCACAGAGGGCAGTGATCTCCCTTTTCTCTCCATATGTGGTCAACCACGCCTGATTTTTCCACTTGTTTTTGTGGGGCTGCTGCCATGTACCCAGGGTAGTTGTTACGTTTAGGGTTCTACTTATACAGACCAGCAGCCCCCCCCCCAAACTGGGATAGGCGGGTACAAGAGGAGGACAACAACACTCAGAAAACTGTCTGCCTGCCTTATGTGAAGGGGTTATTAGAGAAAATACAAAGGATCTGCAGCCCATATAACATAAGGACAAACTCTGGACGACACTTCGCAGATATCTCTCCCGAGTAAGAACCCCCCTCCCCCATAGAGGAGAACATGACAAGACTGTGTATACGCTATCCCGTGCAGTTGCGGAAAGAAATATAAAGGGTAGACAGGCCGCCTCCTTAAGGTAAGGCTTCAAGAACATCAGAAATCTGTAACACGAGGCGAAGTGGAAACCATGCTCAATGTTTATTTGTTTGAAAGCTCTAAATTTTATAGTTGAAGAAAGGAAGCAACTGGATGAGAAAAAGGTAGAGACGAATGAATATATTACTCCATATATAAACCGTGTAAGCGCTTTACCGTACGAACCCAACTCCTTTAACAAATAAAGTAAAACAGATCACAAATACATGAGTCGTTGCTCTTCAGATAAAACTGTTACATCCTTATCTAGTTCTTATCAACTTTGATTAACCCAAATTTAAGTCACCTCAAAAAGGGAAAGAACTCGTTAATTCTTGTTTACGAGACGAGGACGTTAATGACCCCATTGATATAACTGCGCCATATTTTTTTTCGCTGGCTTAACAAATTCTAATTACTTACAAATATATTCAGTTAAATAAATTTTATTCTTTTTAATCTCGACAAGTATAAACACGAATAAGAATTATACGTTTGAATTGAATGTCTTCAGGCTGGTAATGTCTAGCTTTCTGATTAAATACTTGTAAAATGTATTAAGATCAGAGCACAGACGTAGCCTGCCTTGTTACGTAGATAGCTGCATCGTTCTTAAAAGTTTCAGCGGTCGGTGTTTACGCCCACTAAGATTTTTCAAGGCGGACAGACTCTTTCCTTTTTAGTTGACTGGTGCAATTATGTCTGGGACAGATACTAGATTTTAAAAGTTTTAATTTTATCTTTTCTCGGCGTTCATCAAATAAGCTAATCGAACTGGGCGAAGATGAGTTTGTTTTTATTTTCTAGTCCTTATACTTTTACTGATTAATTTTAATAATAAATAAAACTGAAAAATTAGCTTCAAAGAAGGCATTTAAATTATTTCTCAAGAGGTTTTACGATCTTATTTTCCTTAATATCATTTTAAGAGTAGATATTTACTAAGTTCTGTTTGGACATATGGAGAAATTTGGATGTAGGAAGATTGTGTTCGCTAATCTTCAATTGGTAAGGATATTGATAAACAACACTCGAAATCTTGGTACAGACGTGACTCGCAAGTTGGAATTATGCAACTATCTCAGCCATAAGGCAGTTGTAATTTATTCCATAAATTGAGCTTAGTTATGCATGAAGCCATTGTAATGAGGAACATAGACTGCGTGATGAGGTGTCTAACCGTCGTGCTACGCAAGGCTTTCAATCAAGGTAACAGTATGTAGTAGATTTTTATTTATTAATCCGACGTATTTTTATCACTTTAAACGTTATTTTTAGTGGATAAATAGTTGCTCTATTTATTTATTAAACAGTATTCGAGAAATCTTATTAAAGAATAATTCGAACCCATGTCCCCCTGGATAGTGGGAAAACGTCGTTAGATCCGACATGCCTTAACCGACTCGGCCATGAAGAAGCATTGTTGATCAAGCAAGTTCTGAATGGTGCCTTTAAGCGAAATCCTTCTCGAAATCCTTCTCGAAATTTTCATATCTGCTCAGTTTTGTATCCAAACGTAAATAAAGCAATTTTCTAAAGAAGTAATGGATTTTTATTTATTAATCCGATATATTTTATCACTTTAAACGTTATTTTCCGTAGAACAAAAAGAAAAAATATGCTCTCTCTGGCAGGATTCGAACGCCTTAATTATTGCATTTGAATATTTAGTCTTTTAAGCGATTATGGTGGTATGCTTATAACCTCTTATTGGTACAGGATAGTTTGAAGATATTTATTAGTTAAATGAATGAATACATGTATGTTATGGAAAATGTCACACAAAATTTAAATGCAAATTGGAATAGCAAAAGACGCCTTTCAGAAACTAAGCACAATATTACGAAACAAAAATATTGTCCAAAACAAAGATAAAAATGCTCAACTGTTATGCAATATCAAATTTCCTATATGGCAGTGAATCCTGGTTTTAAAATATTCCAGAGATGAAGCGGTGATTTTAGACAGAAAGATGCTGAGAATACCATGGGCGAAACATTTGAGAAATTAAGTTTTTCAGAAAAATGTGAATGAAAAGCACACTTTGGCTGAGGATCAGAAAGAGAGTAGAAATTTCTAGAATGTAAAATGAGGAATGGCGGTTTGGAGAATTTGACAGGCTGAAGACATATTGAAGGAAAAAGGAGCAAATAGAAGCAACGTGTAATCGACCCAAGGAGCTTGTTTAAATGGATGAGAAAACCTGATCAGGGAGGGCAAATATTGCTTAGGGCTATAATGGCCAAGTATTTCCAAGTGTACGCGTCTGCTCGCACGGTTAATCAGTCTCTTTTGTAGACACCTGCTCAGTCACATATTTTTGTTCAACATCCACTGAGCCCACTTGTGGTTTATACTGCAACTATGCTGAGCGTGTTGGAATTTTGGGGTATACTGGTTGTTGTGGATCCCGCGTGAAAAATAGGTATCCAATAAATGACAAACGCAAGTATTTAAGCTAGGAAATTAAATGTATTTACACAAAATACAAAAGTTAATGCTGTTATTAAAATCCAGGAACACGGTTAGTAGCAAATACAGATAGATATATACAGTCTCGAAGTAGGACTTCCTTAGAGTCTACGTGCTTGTAACTGACTTCTACAAGAGGTTACTTCTCCATCCATCCGACACTCCAGACTCTCCGGTACGACTCATCTTCTCTGCCTGCCTGTGGCTATTTTATGGCAGCAGGACGAGTCCATTATATCCGAAAAGGGTGGACCTCATAACACTGGTGTACTAGTGAGCCAGCCAAAATGAACTGACTCATTTTATAGTTCACCAATAGAAGGGTTAACCAATCAGAAGGCTCAAAATATTTAATGCGACATGTATAAAGGCGGCCATGTTTTTTTTCCGAATATTCACTGCCAGCCTTTGATATCGAAGACTGAAGAATTACGGAACAGCTGCTGGTGGTATTGGCGATATAGTCAGATCCAGTAGAGTGTCTGACTCGTGTGTATTAATCTTTAACGTTGTTTTATTGAACAGATTACGTACTGCGCTGTATTCTATATTCATAGACTTGGCGAACATGGTCAACAGAGCTAACATTACAGTTTCTGTGGGAGGGAGAGAGCGCATAATCTGGCGGGATTAACAGCTTAAACAAGACCGGTACGCTCAAACTCTCGGTCCCGATGACTTGTGACTTCATGCTAGTACAATCATCAAAGGCTTCACAACAGTTCTTTTTATTCAATCGAAAGGTTTGGGTTAACCCGTGGTATGTTTTTTTGGCACTTTGCAAAGGTGCTGCACGCTTGGATTACCTCCCCAACATCAGGAAGTTACTTCCCTAACAAACTTGCCATGGTGTGATTCGAACCTAGGTCACATAGTCGGAAATCAAACGTTCTAATCACTCGGTCACATGCTCATATTTAGGGCTATAAGGAACAGGAATTTGTGTTGTCATGATCACCCATATCCTGAAGGGATGCATCGTAGAAAAGAAGATTCATCGGCTTATGATGCATTTCCACTCTCTTCAGACCGAAACACCCAAACACTTTGTCTAATGGGCTGGTAATGTGAATAGGAGAACTGTTACTGAAACAACAGATTAATTTGTTCCGATGAAGAAAAAAAATGGCTTGAAAAGGTCCGTTTATGTGGCCTAAATGCATAACTCCTGGGACTATTCGTCAGTCTCCAAGCTTAAGTAAAAAAAATCTTTCGAAGGTTGAATTTCAAGTCAGAAAGGTTCTTCCAATTTGAAGCTACAGGATTTTCCTTTATTCATTTTTTACAATATAAGTTTTAAAATTATCAGAGCACATAGGTTAAAGGTGGTTTCCCAGACACTGAATCCTTTGAAGTGTGTTCGATCTTAACTCGGTGCCTGAAACGTATGGTCTTGTGCTGTACTAAGCTCGCCGTATATCGAATGCCACGCCATGGAGTAACGATTAGCTAACAGACAATTACTGTTGTAGTGAGTTTGATTTTCACTAGGTGCCACACACTAATAGATTTGACAGACGAAGCAAAGATGAGTATATATCTACAATGCAATAGATTGGAGACCCTTTATCGTAAGTCAATAAAATCCGTATGTAAAAAGAGGTAAAATTTCGAAAGTAGTAGTTTTTTTTCTGTCAATAATGTGGGTACACAATCATGCTCCATTTGGCATCGAGAGCAGGTCAATGATAATAGAATTGATAAAATGATAAAATTCTTAGAATATTCAATATTCTAATCTGTTTACTTATCGGTAATCCGATTACAGAGCGCAAACAAAGGGAGCAATAATTATTAATAAATCTGCATTGGAGATACTAGCTTGACTTTGTCGATAAAATGAATCAAACTGTGACGCATAAACACTCTAACGTGATGTCTACCTGGTTAACTATTAACATTGCTTGGGTCATATTTCTTCCGAAATGAACTTTGGAGAATTTCTGACCGAATTCTCTTCTTATCTGAGAAGGATTATTCGTAATTTTTGAAAGTCGATCAATAAAATTAACGGACATAAAATCTTTAATAACATTTGCTGTTTAAATATACAGAATACACACGCGCGGGCGCGCACACACACACATATTATAAAATCCAAAGAAGAATCAGCAATATTATTGACTCTGATCTGGCGTCTCGGCTTCAGTCAGATTTCCAAACGCCCTAAGGTTGTTTCCTTTTGCCTTTTCTATAAATACTTTCATGGTAAATTTTAGGATGAGCTAGGATTAAAGATGATTTAGGACCGCACTGATTTCGTCCAGTTAATTGATATTTCTACCACATTTAAGGATTGTGTTTTTTTTTTTACTAACATTATTTTATTTGGTTTCTTGTAAATTGTTTTGTTTTCATATTGTAAATACTCATTGGGCCTAATTTTTAAATTGTACATATAGAGACTAGTTAGGATTTTCATAGAGACAATGAGGTATTATGGTGAATGCAGTAAGAAAGGTAAGTAAGGATGTGTTGTTTTGGTGTTAGCAATATTGTGGTATGTTTGGGTCAGTGTTTGTGGCTAGTTAAGTTTAAAGTTAAGATAGATGAAGACCGTCCTTTTCCCCATTCCTCATTTTGGCCTTGTGTCACATTTTGTAAATATTTACAAATAAATATCGCTCTTTTCTATGGTGCCTAGACCCTTCGAATTTAACCGCAGTTGTAGACTGGCGAAGACGTCTCATCAATTTTCATTTGATTTGGCTAGATGTAACCGTTATTTATATGCTAACAGACTGGAGAAATTGTCTGTAATGTTTATTGTCTCAAGCACTTTCGACGAATTCATCAACCATTTTCAAATATGTTAATATTGAGGCTTGGTTTATTCAACAACGACAGTAACGTGTTGGTGGTCTTTTAAAAGACACCACAATATGGAAGCACTATCACATTTCTTTTGCATGGCTTTGAATTTCTACTAGTTCCACAGAGTACACATTAAAATACAAACACAGCTAAACAACGAAACCTTTGAAAATGGTTAATGAAATGGCCGCAAGCTCCAGGAACAATAATCCTTATAGACACATTCTACACCTTCTTCGCTATCTCTCCTTGCACTAAAAGAAAAACTTTAAGAATATTAGAAAACTTATAAAATTTTCTTTATCACCTTTAAAGACGAGTGTGTGTGGGAATGTAGAATCGGTGAACAGAGTTCAAACTCCACCCTAGCTTCTTATGTTCACTTTCGCATTAATACTCTTGGGAAGAGCATGAACTCATTTCTTCTGTCTAGTTTCACTGGATTAAATAGTGGTGAAGGTTGGGATTTCTATCCTTCCGAAGCAGCAATTTTATGAAAAAAAAAAAAAAAAAAAAAACGACACGTTCTGGGTATGACGATAAACTAAATCCAACAGCAAGGCCTCTGATCAGGAGGCTTTGGGGAGCGTGGAACCACCCCTTAATTGTTGGTGTTCCCATATCCACCCTGACCTGGGGTGGTGGCACCTGTTAGGGTCCCGGCTATGAGCAAATAGTTAACCTCTAAACTGAGGCCAAAACACTATGAAAGTGTAAAAATAGTTTTTAATACCAGCAATGTGTTTTTGTAAAAAAAAAAAAAAATTACCAGCAATAAATTTTTGAAGAAAAAATTATTACTAGCAATACAGTATTACCAGTAATACATTTTTGAAAAAATTATTAACAGTAATACATTTTTGAAAAAAATATTAACAGGAATATATTTTGGAAAAATATTAACAGGAATACATTTTTGAAGGAAAAATATAACCAGCAATACATTTGTTGTAACCTATGGAAGATTACTGAATAGAATAACCAAACGAAGGTTGGTAATGAACGATAGTACTTAGGACAAGAACAACATATAAGATTCGCCAGCTGCGCGTAGAAGTAGTCAACTGCTAGAAGTGAGTCAAGTGAATTTCACAATGAATCTCCAACTGCAGGATATCTACCAACTGGCCCACGCGGTCAGATGTCACACAAAGTCAAATTTAATGTAGTGTATCCGAGCCCGTAGGCTCGGCCAAAAATTCCCCGTAGACCCCGTATAAAACCAGGTCGGGTAGCTGTTTCCCGAGACGAGACACTGCCCTTCGACATAGTCTCGTCTCTGCCCGGAAGCAAAGAGTTTGATTAACACAGCTGGAGACGAATCTGCAACTGCAGACCTACATACAGTATTTACTACTGTATTTATGGGAATGGGGACATAACCATTCATGCCTTTTCCAAGAGCATTAGTGCGAATATGATCATAAGAAGCTAGGCTGGAGTTTGAACTTGGCTCTGCGCTTCCACCTTTCACGCCGATAACCGTTACATCCTGAGAAGTCAGATGTTCAAAATACACCGATCGAAATAGTCTTTTGATTATAACCCTTCTAAATTATAATATATATTGTCAAATGATAGCTTGGATGTACAGTAAACTCAGTTTACAAAGAAATGTTTATTGGATCAATGTGTCTAGCAAATTTATTTAAAAGCTTTGGATCTCGGCTGACACGCGTTCAAGGTAACAGTTGAAATGAGTTGAAGTTTGGTTTGCTCCTGATAAAAAAGCAATTAAAATGTTTTCGGTTCACTAATCAACAAGATAAAAACTATTTTGCACTCAAGGACTTTGAGCCCCCCTATATATATATATATATATATATATATATATATATATATATATATATATATATGCGTGCGCGTGTGTGTGTGTGTGTGTGTGTGTGCATTAATGTGGATAAACCAAATAACTAGATATTAGCAACCGTATATACGTGCGTTAGCGTGTATACACAGGTAAGTGAATAAATATTTCCTCAGTTTAATTTAAGGTGTAAATAAAATAGTGCTCAATGTGGTTAGACAGAGCTAAGAAGTATATATTAATAAATATACATATACCTACGCTCGAAGTGCAACTTAAAGTTTTGTTGTTCTACATCAAGCACGAATTATTACTTTTGATTTAAAAAAATATAATGGGTCTCATGCGAGGAACTCTAAATTAAATACAGATTCAAAAGCTCAAAATTAATATAAACTTAATATAATATTGGTGTGTAAATACATAATGTAGAGTGTAGGTAGGGGTCTATTGTAAAAAAAAAGACAGAAAAAAGGCAAGTTTAAAAGAGCAATGCCGGGTAACTCGTTAAGTTATAATATTGTTAAAATAGTTAAAGTGGAGAAAATCTGGGAAGTTCATGTGATGTATGGCTCATATATTTATCCAGAATTTGAATATTTTAAGAGTGATTTCTTTCTATGATTACAATCTAACATGAGATCATTTCGTTTATCTCCAACAGAAAAATTTGAAAACAACTTTGACCCATTCAATCATTGACAATACTTTCTCCATAAATTACTCATTTTTTTTCGATTTTCGCAGTATTTTGGCCCTTCTTCAAAAAAAGATACGCCGAAAATGTTCCTTATGTTACTCTCAGCATCAATGTTAGAATCATAAGAAAAAATACATATTGATACACTACAGTCAAAAGCGACCTTTTTAGAAAGAAGTTTTATTCCTCTGGTTTTTAGAATTCTAATTAGTGAATCTAAAGATAATCCTGTCTCGAGCATCCTCAACCCTACCATAAACTGTTTAACAATACTGTAGAACTATGGAAATAGTGCATAAGGAGTTGCGGCATAAAGAATTTAATGCAGACTAACCGGAAACAATCTACTTGTGAATATGACGGTCATGCAATACACAAGTTCACCCAGTAGCATCTAACTACCGAAGGAGTAACCTCACAGAAGAGTGTCTGTTCATGTAAGCACTATAAGACCTCTAGGATGAGTCACCAAATGGCATGAAGCCAGCTCGTTCTGGGTATGACAATAAACTACACCCGCCAGTAATGCCTCTGATCGGGAGATTGGAGCTTTTGAGGAGCATGGAACCACCTCTTAGCGGCAGTTGTTCCCACGTTCACGCTGACCCGGAGTGGTAGCACCTATTAGCATCCTAGCTATTGGCAAATAATGCCCCCCCCCAAAAAAAACAACAAAAATCAACAGCTCATTTTTATAACAAAATGAGCAGCAATATATTTCATAGCAAAAAGACAAACAATTCAATGCTAAAAAATATAAGAATACATTTTTATAGTAAAATTACCAATAAACACTTTATGATTTACAAACTATATATCTAAAAAAACCCAAAAAACCTTACCGTAAAAATATAAAATAATGTACAAAATATCTGTAGTTGAAAGCATAAAATTATGTACAAAATATTTAGATTTCGGCTTGAAATAACCCATAGAGGTGTTGATATGCCGTTGAACAAAATCAACCAAACATGAAGCCGACGCAACCGGTTTTTCAAAATAATTGGATAATTTCCGTACAGACCTCACTTTCAGATTGTATGAACAAAGATTTCACAATGCTTGGAATGTATTCGTTATTGTATTTCTTTACTTTATGTTGCACCAAAAATATTTCCTGCTATTTCTTTATATATAACGCTCACTTTCCCATCGTATTTAATGAAGTAAATTAAATAATTAATATGCTTAATATATTTAGACTCTTTAAGTAAAGTCAAAATACAAGTATATTTCAATTGTTGTGAAAATCAAGAACAGAAATAGACTAATTAATTTTGCGTGGAATGTTCATGCGGGGTGGGCAGGGGAGATGCATTCGAGTAAGCAGATAAGGTGTGATTGTCAACGCCGTGTTTCCATGCTGGCTCCTGTCAAGGCTGACAATGAGTGTAACACCCTTTTTACAGTTATCACTGCCTGGTCGGTAGTTGTGGGAAAGTGGTTTCCTCAAGTGCCAATTCAACTATTCTTTTTTTTTTTTTTCCATCGACCCACGTAACATGGCAGAAACGAGGCATTTCAAGATTTCGGACCATGCGATAGAATGTAGATTCTTATCTCTTCAAATTAATGATAAAAGAATATAACCAACCTATTTCCTTTTTCTCCGTGATGATAACACCTCCGTGATGATAACACCTCCGTGATGATAACACCTCCTTGGCGACAGTATGCGTCGCCTGAACGAACAAGATAAAATCTATACAGTGTAATCTCATTAGATAGTTGCACTGAGATTGCATTAAATTGTTTTTGAACTTATTAGTGGGCCTTCATTCGGAACAATAGCGCCTAAAGTATTAAATTATAAATACTAGAAAGAACCGTGAAATTTTTATGGTTTTCCTATATTAATATCCTAATGATAATTCTTAAGTTAATGATTGAGTATGCTCATGGTGAGTTCTATGACAATAAAATATCCGTAGAAATTCCCTTATCGCACCGTTAAATATTCGAGCTTAACTTTAATAAAATATTGCCATAAAAATCATAAATATAAATGCTAGTCGTTATTTTAAGAAGTGGGTACAAATGAAAAGATTTTTTCCCATTTCATTGAAACAGACGTTAAACAGTTTCTTCTTCTCACTAAAACAAAGTAACATCTCTTATATGATTTATTCATCAAAACGGGATTACAGATTATTAATTGGCAGGACATAACAGTCGTGCCAACTAACGAAGGGAGGGACAAGTACAATTATAATATGATATTGTTTCGACTAAACGACCGGCAGTCGGGGTGATAATCATTGTAAATTCAGCGGTACTTTCGTTAGCTGCATAGTGCTTCCCCAAGGTCAGTGTGTAAACCACTCTCTTGGGTGGTTTGTAACAAATTATTTATCATCACTTAGTTGCGTCTTTGGGCAGAGTGCACTCGGGGGCGGCTCCGTCAAAGGACTGAGGAAAATTATACTGAGAGGTGCCCAGCCATGGGGAACAGCTGCCCGAGACCGCGCACTCTCATTGCACCAGAGAGAGGGATCGGTGCTTGCACTGAGGCCAGCGCAACCGACGGTTGCGGGGGCTGCGGGCAATTTTTTTTCCTAGCCCGGGTGTACGCGCTCGGGTGCCCACCTTAAAAAAGACTTTGTGTCACAACTCGTCTTAATGGGGAGACAGTAAATACCCAAATACCTAGTGTTTCGCCAAGGTTACACACGGTTTTGAATTCAGATTTCTCTTCCTCCTAGACCGAAGAGCTCAATCTTCTCTGATACTTAATCCATAGATTGGGGAATACAGTGTATTTGCATGAAGATGAATGTAACAAAACATGGCCGGAATTCGAACTCACCGCAGCTGCTATCCATTACACCACCTGTACATTTTATAATCATGTTGGTAATCAACCAATATAAACCATTTAAATCATCGATGCGATGCCTTTTTGTGTAACGTTTTGAAGGTGTTACACAAAAATGTTACAAACAGGGGATACGTTTTTGAACGTTTTATTTTAATTTGCATACTAAATATGTTAATATATTTGTAAAAAACATTTATTTTCAATTGCCATTTATTTATCGCCTTAGCTTCTGCAAAAAATATTGGGTGATCTTGCACTTTTTCACATTAAATTATTTTCGAATCAATCTTTTCTTTTATGTGCCGTGTCCTTTCAGGACGTAGGCAATCATGGCTCTCCACTTCCCCCTATCCTTTGTGGCTCTCAATAGGTTTCATGCCTCTGCCAACTCTCCCAGGCCACGTTCTGCCATCCACTTGCTTAAACCCGCCAGGCATATCATGCGTTGTTTTCGCTTGTCTCTTTTTCCCTCTATTTGACCTGTGACTATCAGATTCTCCAGACCCTCCTTACGTGTTCCAGAAATTTCATCTGCCTCTTCCTTATGTTAAGTATAAGCTTCTTCCTTGTTTGCATCCTTTCCAAGACCTTATCGTTGCTCACACGCTCGATCCATGATATTCTTAGCATCCTTCTGTAGAACCACATCTCCGCTGCCTCGAGGTCTAACATCCGTGTAGGAGGCCAGATGTCATGTAGCAGCTCAGGATTCTTTTCTTTGTCACCAAAGAAATCCTTCTGTCTTGAAGTACTCTGCCCAGTTTTTAGAATGCTTCCTTGGCGATCCCAATCCATCTTCGGATCTCAGCTTCGCATCTACTGTCCTCCGTCAAAACACTACCCAGATATTTAAACTTACGCACTTGGTTGATTTTAGTGTCCCCGACCTGTAAATCGCATTTCGGGTTCATCCTTTTACTTATGACCATCTACAAACTTCAAACAACAACGTTTTTGAAAACTCATTTCAATGTTGCATTGTTCGCAATTTTGATCATTTTTCAACAATTTATATGATACTAATCATATTTATGTGATACTAATCATATTTATATGATACTAATCATCTTATTGAAAGGCTATCTTACGTTAGCTTATATGTAATTTCTGTAAATTTATATTTAAATTGGTTATATCTATGGAACTATTTTGAGGATCTATAATTTTCAATGGCGCACATAATCTTTCAGCCATAATGGAATAAAAACTTTAATTATAAAATGTGATTATAATGTGAATTTAAAAAATTTAAAATATTGAAATGCGCATTAAAAAATTAAAACGGTTATTGATTAAAATAATTGTTAGCTTCAGCTAAAAATTAAAATGATAAAACTTTAATTTCTTAGTTATTGTTTGAATAAAATCAAAAAAATAATTTAACGTGTGTAAGTGCAAGCTCGCCAAATCACGTATATGTAAGCAACGAAAGTATTCTTAAAATCTATAATTAATTTGATTTGTTTGTCTTTTTGTCATACATAAGCACCAGAAATAGACATAAAAATGCTGAGAATTGGTGAAGCAGTTAGAATCAAATTTACAAGACCTACCCTGTGCAGGCAAAAAGGAGAACTTTAGCCGCTTTCTTCTTCTGGGAAAACCCTAATCTTATTTTTCCTGTCTATTTCTTGTGCTTCTTCATGTTGGTGATCAATTTTATTAGTTTTATTTATGCAAATTAAGTTGGTTTAAAATGTTTTAGAAGATATTTGCTTTTTGTGTACCATTTTGTTGTTCTACCTTAATAGTCCTTTAAATGTTTTCGTTGCTTTGTTGGGATTAATAAAATCAAACAGTTTTCGCCAACGATTGATCTCTAAAAAAGGGTTGTCCAAAAGAGTCCTTAGATATTTATATTTTTTAGTATTTAGGTGCGTCCATCAGTACTATTCAAGACTTTAATAAAATCTGGTACTTTCAAGTCATTGTTCATATATATATATATATATATATATATATATATATATATATATATATATATGCGACACTCTGTTTCATGCTTGGACGCAATCTTCAGTCTCCGCGTGGACTTGAACTCAGTGTATATTGTATTTATTTTATTTATTATTGTATTATATATTGCATATAAATATATTTCGGTTTATTTGATCTATTTTTTCATCTTTATTCCTTTTTTTTTTATCCCCAAATTCTAGCCACTTTACTATCCGGCCTTCTTCGGTTGGCTGTTGCACTTTGTAATGTCGAAGTTCTAATGAACCTTGGCAAATACTATAAAATATATTAAACATTAAAAAAAATTAACATTGAATAACTCACAGACTGTTTCATAATTTTAGGTTTCTTTGCCATTATCTCGCGATTTTAGAAACAAAGAACATACATAAGTGCCTCTTTCATTAATGCTAGTTAATTTTGTACTTTTCCCCCGTAAATTTAATAATAATAATAATAAAACAAAACCAACAACGTAGTGCATTTTGCAAAAATTGCTTGGCGTCTGCATTTAATATTTCCTTTTCCGTTCTCGTAGTCAATGTTCAAAGCCAGCATTTCGAATGCTGATTTTCAAGGCTAGTTGAAAGAGTTTAAATCCAATCTTCCCACATCGGAGTTGGCTGTGTCTGGCGAAGTTAAACATCATATGTACCTATAATCTGTTTAAACTATTTATGTTGTTCGGACTGTTGTCCTCGTCTTTATTGTGACGGAACGTACAACGGTCGGAACGTCGTGAACATTACAGCGTTCCGGGCGTTGAACGCTCCGTCTTTCGGCAGCTGATATACGTTGGAATTTCGAACAGAAACCTTTATTTCGTCCACCGAGATAGATTGTTCTATTTCCACATGCCATGCCTTTTTTGGATATCTCAGCTTCCCTTTAGTAACTCAACTTTCCAAGTTTTTGTTCACCTCTGCTGTGGCCAGGTATTGAACTCACTACTCTTTGGGTCAATTTACTGGATACATGGCTCAGGGGATAAAAGCATTGGTTGAAGTAATCTACAGATTTCGTTTCTTTATTAGAATTGCTATGATTCGTTGGGAAAACGA
Organism: Acanthosepion pharaonis; assembly: GCA_903632075.3. Classification (NCBI taxonomy): domain Eukaryota; kingdom Metazoa; phylum Mollusca; class Cephalopoda; order Sepiida; family Sepiidae; genus Acanthosepion; species Acanthosepion pharaonis. Next base: position 81,593 of record CAHIKZ030001190.1, read on the forward strand.
ATGGAGTGGTTTCCTAGTGTATTCGCCGTAGTTTTGAATTAAGATTAGTCTTTCGAGACTGGCTACAAACCAAGACTATAGAGTTCAGTCTACCTTGCTATTTAACCCATAGTTGAGGGGGTGGACTCATGCTTTTCTCAAGGAAATAAGCACCGGGTGGGAACAGGATAGGGATTTGAACTCAACTCGCTGGTTCCGTTTTATTCCATAACCGTTATGCTACTTGTATATCTCAGCACCTACATGTGGCCTGTAAATCTAATTTTTATAATGAAATTGAGTTGATTAACCTTTTTAACAGATCCCTAGCAATTGAAAGAAATCTACTGTTCTATTCTGAAAACGAACATACCTAACAAATTATTAAGTACATAGTATAAGTGTGTGTAGAAACCTGCATAGAGAGTGCGGGTGAAAACTATAGAGAGAGTAGTAAATTTTTCTAGTGTAGATAAATGAACAGAGAAGGAAAAAATGTTTTAGTAAGTAAATTGTCTCTATAAGACTGAGAAACGTCATTAACATTCCAAATGGTACACCTGGCGAGGAGGAACAGGCCAGCCACAATGATGTGTAGGTAGCATCAAGTAAACGAAGAAAGGGGTTTAATTTTTTTTAATAAAATTTGGAAAATGAATATAACCTATGAATTAATTTAGACTGAATAATTACATGAAAAAAATAAGGCATCAATTTAATACAAAGGGCTCTCCAGTTTCTTTAGGTACCGACCCCATTGAAAACTTGTTCTTCATCATTAACAGAGAATGTGAAACTATAGACGCGCAAAGAAAATATCTGGAAAGTGTTAAAAGCTGTTACAAATAATGTTAAAGTTGAAATTCTTAATTCAAATCTGTGGAGAGAAAAAACAAACAAAAAACTCCATTTTTCCAAAGGAATCATGGAAATTCATGGATAAGAAAGAAACGAAATCACTTATCACTTATGTCCAAAAGGGATATGGCATTAAAATAAATCTGTGATCGACTGATACCAGATTATTGGTACTTATGATATTTAAAGTAGAAAAGTTAACAAAATCCATAGGTGAAAGACTGATAAATGTTATAAAATGTCAAGGAAACCATATTAATGTTAAAAAATACAATAATAATTTATGTCTCTAGAATATCATACTTATTATAAAACCCAGGTTGTGTGTGTGTGTGTGTTTATATATTGGATCGGATTTCCTACATTTTTCAACCGATTTCAACAAAACTTCACAGGACTACGCAAAATTACCTTGTGGTGGTTCTGACAGCGCCAAAAATTGGAAAAACACAATTGTTTTTCACAAAATCAATTTGAAAACACGATTAAGAGGCATCGCGAGAATGAAAGGGGGACAACTCATATCGCGTTATACTTATTATAAACCCAGGTTGTTTGTGTGTGTGTTCGTTTATATATGGGATCGGATTTCCTACATTTTTCAACCGATTTCAACAAAACTTCACTTTTTTTTTGGCAGGTAATGTTTCTTATTGTCTTGCACACTTTTTTCTTTATTTTTACATTCAGAATGCTTTAAAAATTCCATTTACAAGACAATTATTTATAATAAAATTCTATTCAATCGGTAGACTCATAACGATTGAAAACAATGTTTTTGTTTGAGTTTGGGTTTGACCAATTCGTAAAAATAACCACAAACTAATTAAAACATGCGTGTCCGTCAACCTTAAACAATAATCTTTGTCAATTTTATTTTTCAGTCTTTATGATGGTCGATACTTGATCTATCTCTTACTGTTACATCCCCGGGCAACGCTGGGCTCTACTGCTAGTTGTTAATAAAATCTGTTAATGTGACACTTCTTTTCTGAAGTGTTTGTCGCACTTCAGTTGTATAATAAAACCTGATATTTCCAAGGTAAGTTATAAATATTTCTAATAAGAATTATAAGAAATGACTGAAATGGTAAGTTGGGGTGGATGGCAGAGCGTATACTGTTCCTCTTTTTTTTTCAATTTCTAGTTTACATACTCTGATCATTAGTAAGTATCTATGAGGATGGTAGAGAGTTTACAAGTGCACCTCCCAAAATCTAGAACCTAGCAACTTGTGGAATCTTCCACAACAATCCAGTTAACTCCTGCTAAGAAATGCACCATTCCTGTTGTGATTTTCACCATCACAATCTTACAAAATATATAACAAGCATTCATTGGTTAATCACCTTCAATCTAGCTTGCTGATTGGTCATTTCCGATTAATCAAACCGCCTGCACGCGACAAACCTGTTTTCCCGCGTTTTCGTTCTGAGCCTCCCACGTGATATACGATCTTATAAAAACAGAACACGTGTAAGCTCCCTCGTGTTTCTTTTCATTCATCTTTCTCCTTGCTACCAAGATGTAATCTTCAAGAACTCCCGTCTTGACTAATGTAGTCAGATGTTAAAGACCATTACGAACATTCACGCAAGTACGAACTCTGAAATCTCTTCTGAACATTTACCAACTTTACAACTCACAATTCCAAACATGCTAAAGGAACTTTATTCTTCTAAACTACAGTTTAATAATTACTTTCACTTTATTAGCTCGAATACAAATATTTCCAAATCTAAGAGACATAACTCTATCACACCTTCAGCTCTTATGCTTGTACATCAAAAGCTAATAAATTCAACTGTTATGTTTTGAAATCATTCCGTTCAGTTTTGTATTTTATACTATGTTCTATTTTACGTCAAATATAAATTGCATTGCGTCAACGCATTGTCCTTAATCACACCTTTCCTAGTCAAAGTTAAATATTGGTAACACCGTCGCTACAAGCTCATCTCTTCTCTGAGCAAGCCCAGGTGGCTCAATGGGGGAAGGACTGGCTTATAAGATTCAATATGACCAAAACCAAACTAGTAACCTTCTAGCACCACTGAGCAGACCCTGAACTTTCACATCATGAAGAATGGGTGTTCTTTCAAGGAGGCTCTTTGCCTTAAACGTCTATTGAGACACAAGCTCACCCAAGATCGTGTGGAACCCATATATCTGATCTAGCGCTAAAGATGCGGGGGCAAATGGTTGCTTCATTGTAACGCCCCACTAAGTACCCGACTCTTCCTACTATGCTCTTTTTACAAGAGCCAGATCAGACCAAAAATAGAGTGTTGCTGTCATATCTGGACTGGAGTTTTAGTCCTCATGTAACTATTCAAAAGTTTCTACGCGGCCTTCTGGGTGATGAATTATTTTCCACCTTACAAACTATTTACACTATTTACAGTGTTAAGACTGTTGTCCTCATCCTTATTGCCATATTCACGATGTTCACATGGCCAAGTGGATTGTTGGTCGAGTGATCCAAAAAAATGACTTGGCCTAAAGATTTGTGAGTTCAATATCCGGCCACAGCAGAGTGAACAAAAACTTGGGGAGTTGAGTTATTAAGGG
>CAHIKZ030001190.1:90000-170000 GCA_903632075.3 Acanthosepion pharaonis
ATTCAATTGAACATTAGATTAACGAGGATATTTTTATAATTTTTTAAAATTAGTGTACTTAAAAATGATATAAAAAGTCGCTCATGTTATATTCTTCAATTATTTTGTACAGTATAGCAACAGTAAATCTGTCATCAACCTGTCACCATCTTAAATAAACACCTACCACCGTGTTAAAAATGCATTTTTGCGATATTTTAAACATAAGTAAATAATATTTGTTTCAAATCAGATTAATTATATTTTAATTCAGTTAATATTCCTCAAATAATGTTTCAGAAAAGTAAATTTTATTCTTGCAAGATTTTTTTTTAATAACGAGAATGAAATTTCGATAAACAAGGCCTAAAATGGCGCTGAAACTAATTAAAAACTCATTCCAATCAATTTAAATTAGTTTTGAACTGAAGCAACTTATGCTTAATAGAAATATTAAATTTTATCTATAAGCTTGAAATGAAAACTAAAATAAAAGCTTATGGAAAGATTTTTCCTTTTCAAGATTCATTTTAAACCTTCGGAATAGCTAATCTGTGGAGGTTCCTAATTTAATCCAGTTCTTCTCCATTAATCGCATTGATAATATTTGTTCGATGCAAAATTAAGTTAAATCCTGTATAATGCTACGTATTTATTGATCTACCCTAATTTGTGTCCCCCCCCCAAAAAAAGAAAAACAGGACGAGATTGAAGATGTACAGATGTCAAAATAGGTAGAACTGGTAAAGTAAGAATAGTCCATGAAAATTTTGCAGTTATTATGAGTTATACGATTTAGTCCCTGGGAAATCGTAAATAATAAATGATTCTATAACAATTAGGCTTAGAAAATATGAAAACTGAACTAAAATTAGAAATAAAAATCATAAAAAGAGTAAATCCTAAACTAAGTTTTTAAACTTATTTTCGCATGAGAAATTAATTATTAAGTTTTGTCTTGTTTACTTGCTCACAATAAATCATGTATAATTTTTGTAGAAAATTATACACCCGGCTGAACTAAGATTTGTAAATCTCTCTGGAAAAACATAACAATAAATAATTTATATAATGTCAGATTTTACTATGTTGCATATCCGTTCTCTGACATTAAAATTAAAAAATAAAATAAAATGGTAATGTTAATATTAGCCGTTTTCTTATAAGGAAACATTCGGCATTCATTGACCGAGCATCCAGTATTGCCGTCGGTTGAAATTTTTTTTCCCTTAAAATAATTTTTCAGGAAAATAGGTTTCTAAAGTCCAGTAGCCGTTATCGCTCTTTCTTACTAAACCTCTGTTGGAAATGGCGTGGAACAAGAAATAGCAACTTGATTATTTCCTTATTTTCTCTTCTAGTTATATGTACTGTCTATTTATTTGTTGCTGCTCTTGGGCATGGCGTGTCTATTTTTCTGCAAAAAGGTGTTATGTTTTGTTTTTTTTTTAGTACAAGAGAAAACTTTCTCATAAGGTTTCTCATGTACAGATAAAATTTAAGGGGTATACATAATTTTAAAAAATCGTTAAAATTTTTATGGCTGTATCGATCAGATATGATTAAAATAACTAATAAAACTGTGTAGAGGGCGCCAGTCTAGTGGATGTAAATTCGTTCTTCAGGTCAATTTGATATGCAGCGAATTCAATCCAGATTGAATCATCCATTACATTCCAGCGGCCTTGTCCCAAACTATGCTCAGTAAACCACTATAAGAAGGTCTTATGTAGTGCAGTTGTCAGTATGCATATTCCGAGGCCAATTCGCAGCGGTAGTGCGTGCAATACTTACTGGGTGTCCTACATTTGTGGTTTAACAGCAGACTTAGCTGAGCTTTCGGCCGTGGAGCTATAATTAGTAAATTAATCACATAGGCTAATATTAGGTTGATGAAAAAGTACCTAGTACTATATTTCGTACAAATTTAGGAAAATCTTAGAAGTGTGCTCAGATGTTTGTTGCTTGGGCAACCAATCAACAGTAATATCTGATTTCCAAGAAAGCAACGAAAAAAAGCTTTAACATTAGCTTATGAGAAGAAACAATTGTCAGCGCTACATTTCTTATTCACTTTCTTGACATGAAATCTCATTTTTGAACAAGATGTTCTCTTGTAATGATTACAAAGGATAAATAGGGTAAAAAGAACCTTGCTTACCGCGAAGTCCTTCGTGGCCGAACGGTAAAGCATGCCGGATCAAACGGTAGTTTCTCCTACAACTGGACGCATATTTTCTTTACTAGGGTTTCTCAAATGCGCAGGCCGATCGACGTAATACACCCTGTTTGATAAAATAGAAATAGATTGTCGATTTAAAAAAAGTGTCCACTACAATAACGTTTAAAGTAATAAAAATGTTGGATCACACACACACACACACACACACATATATATATATATATTAAAGAAAAAACAAAGACTTGTTGTTCGAGCTTTCTTTTTCTTGGTTTTTACTTAAAAACTTATTTATTCACAGAAGACATTCACAAAAAACATGGTTATTCTTTCTGGATGAACTTGTCTCTTTTTATCACTACTTTATTTCAACCAGCAAACGGCGTTTTTATAGAGTTTTCAATTTATGATCCGCGATTTATATATATATATATATATATATATATATATATATATATATATATATATATATATATATATATATATATATATTTAATACAATATTGGACATTTTGTATCAACCTACTAACATAGATTTCTGTTTATTTTACGGTCAATTATGCTTTTGATATTGAATAAAAAATGACACTTAATTTCACATGATTGTTTACCATTGAATATATTAACTCACATATATTTAACTTTGTTTTTATTTGCCTCGAATTAAAATTGTTTTTTGTTAAATGTGAAAGAAAGCATGTTTGGTGATAAAGTGTTTAGAGAGAGGGCACATACTTTAGCATAATATTTAGCAGATTCGTTTCTCTAGTACACCATTTTGCTAGTATAGTGAGTTCTATCCCCGCAGGAAGTTCCACTAGTTTCGCCTAACAGATGACCACTAAAGGGTGCCTCACAATAGAGTACTTGACAGAAATTGTTGACCATTACTGTTGTAGTAAATGTGAGCCTCACCGTCATGACCTTGTGTCAGACTGTTAAGAAAAATCTATTTAATGTGGGAAATAGCTGCATATTTTTTTTTATCAAGGCTACAGGTTGGTGTTCGAACGCAGATAAAATTTCAGAATGTATAATTGTTATGGGAACTTGCCCATAATAATAATGGACTATTCCTGACATTATAATACTGTGCCTCTCAAGAGGTATGAGGGAGATTGTAAGACGAGGAGAGATAATTGAGAGCATATTGTAAGGACATTGGAATAGTGATACTTGTCGAGACAACATAGTTCACTCTAACCAAATCTGATAGTCATTACTAATAATTCTACTTCTTCGTATTATATTTCTGTTGTAATATATCTTTGTATTCCATACCTGTATTCGTGCTTTTCTTTCATAGGTTCTAACCTTGGACCATCATCGTGGTACAAGGAACTTGGACCACAACAATAATGTTGATTTTCAAGGTAAACTAGCTCTCTTGTTTTGCAAGAGCAGCACAACATATTTTTCCTATCTCGTGTCACAATTAGGACAACTACTTTAGCCACGGGAAATGCTACTAAAAACGAAGCTTAGTCAGGCAGAGCGCTACAACAGTGGGGAAACTAGTGAGGATCAAATTCGTTATACTAGCGACCTAACCTGCGAGACGAGTTTGTTAACCATCACATAATATTGGGGATATTTTTCCTTTCAATTCTAAAATCTGTTTCTTCGTCTTTTAAACATCTTTTTTCGATTGTTTCTTTTCCCTTTCCTCTTTCAATTTTTTTCATTTATTGCTTTCCTTTCTCTCTTCCACATTCTCTTACAATTCCAGCTTCTTTGTTTATCACACTTTATGCTCAAGCTAACGCAACCAATCAGAGGCTTGCGCGTCAAAATGTTTAGACCTATAACTGAAGATCCGTGTATTTTTATTTTTAATACGTGGAAGCCACCAGAACAAGATATCTCAGATGCAAGTATTTTTCCTTTCATGTTCTCTAGTATTCCTCCTTCAGCAAAATACTTGTCCAACATATTCCTTGTACGAAAGTCAACTGAAAAGTTCACAGGTTGACCAAGATACTCTCATGGAATTTGACCAAATGAGGCTTATTTTTCAACATAGTCCTCCTTTCGGTCTATAGACTTCTAGCATCAGTGTTTCAGTGCGTGGATACCGTTGATGAAGAAGGTGTCATCCTTTTGATAAAAATAAATCATCGATGGCAGATATGACGTCATAATCACTGCGATACTGTTTCCCAGCCAAGTGATTTTTCATGTCGGGGAACAGATTATAGCCAGATAGGTTCAAATCAGGAGAACAGGGAGGATGACCAACCAGTTAAAACCAGTGACACGGACAGCAGCCATTGAAACCTAGGACTTCTGTGCTGAAGCATTGTCCTGATGAAACAAGAGCCTTTTCGTCGGTTTTCCTGGGCGTTTGGTCATGATAACTCTTCGTAACTGCCACAGTAAGTTGGCATCCATTTAGAGTGTGTCCACTTGTGAAGATAGTCAATAAGCCCAATGCCTTTTGTATTCAAAAGAAACTGCAGATGAAACGACCTTAACCTTCTTTGCAGCAGGTGGAGATGAGTTTCCACTGCATGAATTGTCTTTTTTATTTCTGGTTCAAAGTGATGTACTCAGCACTCATCTTGGGTTAGGAAACGTTAAAAAAAACGAGCTGGATTCGCTTCAAACAAAGTCATTTTCCCGTGATGTGATCAGCTTGATTCGCTTCTGATCAGGTATCGCTCACAGAGCAGAAACCTTCGTCATGCCAAGTTCATTGTGTAGAATATTCTAAACTCTCACGGGATATGCTAATAGCATTGGCTATTTGATTTATAGTCAATCGCCTGCCTTCCATCACCATGTGACGAGCACGATCAATGTTCCTACCTCCTAAATTCAGCTACTCACTTTAACACTGTTGATAAAGCTGGATTGTCATCCACTAATGTAGTAATCTTATCAGCATGCACGTGCTGGGGGTGGAGGCTAAACTCTCTTTTTGCAGGTACTTGAACCACGATACCGAATTTTGTCGCTACTAGTTACTTTTGAAGTCTTTTTTTTAAATGAATGCAGTCAAGATTTCACAGGTCTAGTATCACTCCTCCATAATCAGCCTATAAACTTTTCAGATGACGCTTTTAATTTGTACATTATTAAATATAAAAGAATTAATATATGTGATTTTAACTATCAACAAGCAGTTTTCTTCTAAGTATTTCTCTTATTGACACTAGGTGTAACATCAAGAGGCAATTCTGATAAGTGAGACATGAAATGAAGAATTCAACCATTACCTTCCTCTTACGTAACGTACGACACCCAATCCTGTAATATAGTCGGAAAAGAGAACATGCTTTTTATGTCAATTAGTGGAGAATTCTTTATCAGTATACCAAGGGATAATTCTAAAAATTATATTTTTATTAGCTTATTCTACCACATCACAAGTATAGTGCATTCCATGAGGATCGAACTCACTACGCAAGTAATAGTACATGAAACGGGATTAACAACTATTGTTCCACGGCGGTGCAGCCATTATGCTTCTTTTTTATCTCTAGAAATATTTGTTTACTCAGGTGTTTGTAGGGTGGGCACATATCAGAAAAAGAGGAAGCCAGGCTTTCGGTGTTTACACTGGCGCACCCAATTGCCCTTCGCTGTTGGTCTTAAAACCAAGAATGCAAACCGTTTTGTTTACTCTGGGCTATTTTCTAGAAGGAGCAATCTTCGGTCATCACCGGCTTTGAAGCAGACACGAAAAGATAAGGTTATTGGAAAAAGAAGTCTGCAAATAAAATGAGATTTAGGGAGAAAGAAGGGGAATTAAAAAAAAGCGTAAGAGAGATAAGGAGAGGTTGGAAGAAAGAATGTCTTAGGGATTTAGAGTGAAAGAAGCGTAAAGAGTGATAAGCAAAGAAACAACACCAGTGAGAGAATGGGAAAACAGGAAATGGGAAAAAAAAGAAGTAGTAAAAGAAAGAATTGGTAGAGGAAAGTGGGGAGGGAAACACGCACACATAAAATGTTGAAAAGAAAAAAGAAAAGATAATGAAATTCCAAAGCGGAAAAGAAAAAAAATGTTCCCTGACGTGGTAAAATAATTAGCGTGCTCGTCTCACAGGCCAGTCGCTAGTGTATTGACCTCGATCCTCACTAGTCTCTCTACTATTGTCACCCTCTGCTAGAGTAAGCTTCACTTAATAAATGCTTCAGTCACTTCTCTCGTGGCTGAAGTAGTTGCTTATACCCTCTCTTATGTCAATGATTCCCATTTAATTCTAGTTAAGAAAATTATTTTAGAATAGGGCCTTCTTGTCTTAAAAAAAGGCCAGAAGGCGTTCTCTTATGGGGAGGTTAATGCAAAAAATTTACCTGAATTTATGTAAGTTTCATTTTTTCTTATTCCCGTACTAAACTAAGCAAATATTAAGAAAAAGAAAGCTAATATAAAAAAAGTTAAAAACGAAAGGAGGGAACAAGGATTTGATTTGATTGATTTGTTTTTACGACTTATCAACTTTTTGCAGGTTATTTAAAGTTAGAAAATATTTTTGAAGATCATAATGATTTACTGATAGAATGGAAGAAAATTAGAAATTGCAGATGGTAAAAATATAGTTTAAAGTAAATAACGCCAATAGTTTATTCCGTATAAAAATAAAACAATAGTGAATTTCGAATGCTGATTCTCAGGCTGTCTAACCTTCATAACTTGAAAGATTGGTGTAACATAATCTTCTTATCCTTGGTTATTTTGACATCAAATCAAGTTTTAGTAAATAAAGTTAACGAAATAAGAAAGCTAGCCAAACAAATTCCGTAAAGAGAAAATGTTAAAAAACTAATTAAAAAAAAGTACAAAAAATTGAAAGAAAGTGTGAAAAGAGTAAGAAAAATAGATAATGCTTTGGAAAAGAACCCAATAATCTTACTCAGCCAGGCTTTAAATATAACATTGGCAAGATTCTAACATTTATCGAACTTCAACAATATCTCTTATTAATCCGACAACGAATTTTTGTACTTCCTTTTCCAGTCACCGACTATTTATCAATGAAATTATAAACACCATCCTTTTCTTAAAAAGAAACAGTTTATAATTCACGTATCTTGTCACAACGTAAAGTGTCCAACAAGTAGTCGTGGTCAGCCATCACAGCCTTCATTGAATTAACATGTAGGCGAACGTTTCCATCACGTGATGCGTCATTTTTGTGGCTATTTCGTTTTTCTATCAGCTTACGGAGTTGCAGCAAAAACCATTATGATTGGATTTTCGCCATTTTTTCTTCACGATTGTAAACTGTTGTCGGACTTTGCCATTTTAATCTTTTGTTAAAAAAATACTCGAATTTACTTCATTTTCTCATGACTATACATATGCGGTATCAGTGAAGATCGAACATTTATAGACCGTAATGCAAGTTTGTGAATTAAGCTCTTCAAGGCACGAATTGCGCTTTACATAATTCTCTGAAACAGTGCAAAAGGTAGCTAGAACAGTTCTTTGCGGAGAAAGAACATTCTAGAAGAATAAAATTTTGAAGTTGGTTGAAAAAGATGAGAATGAAAATGGTAGAACAAAACGATAAATATGTTTGATAAATGTTCAAAATCTAGAACAAATATGTTTTTATTTTTACTTAGTGTTGTAGCATAGCTACGGACGATTTATTCACATAAATACAGTAGTAAATACTGTATGTTCATCTCCAGCTGTGCTGGTCAAACTCTCTTCCTCCGGGCAGAAAGGATCCCCAGACGATGCTATGTCGAAGGGCAGAGTCTTGTCTCAGGAAGCAGCCACCCGACTCCGTTTTATACGGTGTCTACGATGAATTTTTGGCCTATCCTATGGACTCGGATACCCCACATTATATTCGGCTTTGTGCCACATCCGACCGCGTGGGGCGGTTGGTAGATATTTCGCAGTTGAAGATTCATTGTGGAATTTGACTATTACTTCTACGCGACGCTAGCAATCTTATATGTTTTGTTTTTGTTCTAAGTATTATCGTTCATTGCCAACTTCCGTTGATTCAGTAACCTTCCCTAGGTTACAAGACTTAGTAAACCGAATAAAGTTTGGGATTAACCAAATATTTAATTGATTTTTCGCTCGATACCACAAGAAAATAAGGAAATTATTAGTGATACTGTATTTGAGGGTATATAATACCATCTTTTTTCTCAACAATTAGCCTAGAAATATCCGCTGGATCATATACAAGGTGTTCCACAAATGTATACGTTAACAGCTTATAACTTTAAATTTAATTTTGATTTCTTTTCAGATTTAATCCATAAGAAAGAATGATGGCAACCAGGCTAAGCTTTGAAAAGGGAAATTTGCCCTAAAGTGCTACTGGAATTTTGAACACGCAATTGAAGTGTAAAGACAATTTGGGAGGATATTTTAAACAGATCCACCTACGCGACTTACCTTCACTCAGATTAGAGATCAGTTTGAAGCAGAAGGAACTGTTTAGAATGTCCACAAGAAACATCCTGGAAGACAGGGGACATCGACGAAAGATTACAAGAATCGTATTGTCAGACTTTAAGAAAATATGGGCGGCGAGAAAGTCATATGACAGGAATGTCACAACCAAACGTCCATCGCACTTTGAAGCACTATCAATGGAAAAGTTAATTTCAAGTATGATCCCATGAAGATGGTCCTGACCAAATAGTGGGGTTTTGGGAATGGTACTTGACACGATGTTTAGAAAGTAAACACACTTTCCAACAAAAATTGTTTGAAGTGATGAGGCCACATATAGATTAAATAGCTCAAATAACTGTCACAATTGCACTTACTGAGAACCTGGTAATCCGCCATTTTATCGAGGAATATCATTTTAATTTATCAGAGAATCTATTAAATTTTGAAAATGAAATTTATTTTAATAAACACTGACTTTATAATCATTAAAAGTATATATACATATTTTCCCGGACAATCTGTATGTGATTTTTTAAAATCATTTCAACTCCAAGAAAGATGATCATGCCACTAAGACGCAAGGTGTTACTGAGATTGAAAAAAAAAGAAATGAGAAAGCTTTAGAAGGTACGGGGAAAAAAAAGCAAACATCTGTTCCTATTCAAAAGATGTGAACCAGACCTAGGAGATTGTTTACGAAGACACTGCAGACTACTGTACTTATCCTTAATTCATAAGACTGTAGGAGTAATGTGTTGGTGATAGAAAAAGTTTTATCTACCATTAAATACGTGATAAATGTCGAAGTAAACAAGTTACAACAAATAAAACTGAACGGCAAATGAAAAGCAGTAATAGATTATTAGACTAACGCCTTTTAAGTTAAGAGTTCAAACATTTGGAATGCTATTTATTCCGATATTCATCTCGGCGAATGCCGAGTGGCGCGGTCGGAATAGTAGAAATATGTATTAAGCGAAACAATCGTAGTGATGAAAGGAAAAAGACATTGGTGTGAATTTCCATATAGTTTATAGAATGACAAAGAAAGAGTATGAAAATACACTTCCGGAATAGACAACTTGAGAGAAGTTAAGCGTAGGCATTTCTCCAAACTTTAATCAATCAGTCAGTTATATGGCATGCGTCATACACGCTTAGGTGATCATACATGACTGACGAGGCAGATTTTTTTCCCATCAGTAGGTTGCCATTTCTTTCTAACCAAATAGTGGGGTTTTGGGAATGGTACTTGAGAACCTGGTAATCCGCCATTTATCAGAGAATCTATTAATTTTGAAAATGAAATTTAATTTAACAAACACTGATTTATAAATTAATCTATTAGTGAATTTTTTGTAACAAGAACTCATTACCGCCGTCGTGAGTGACAAGAGTTGAAATAGTCACATGACATTGGATGGAGCGATAATACTTGAAATTGTCTACTAATCATGGCATCTGATCAGAGAGAAGTCAAACACCAGATTGACGGGAGAAAAGTTGAACACTAATTATTGGGTTGAATTATAAATAATTTCTGTTTTTATTATTTTATTTTTATTATAAAAAATAAAGTAAAAATAAAGAAACACGATACATAAGTTTTAAATGAATTTTTGGAAATGAAAAATCTTTTTTGATGCTTTTGTTTTAGTTTTAATTTCAAGCTAATAAATTAAATTTAGTACTTCCAATAAGCAAAACACTTTGCTCTATTTCAAAACGAATATAAATTCATTGGAATGATTTTTTAAATCGTTAAAAATCGCTGTTTTTAGCCATATTTATAATATGAGAAAATTGTAAATAATGCTAAAATCAACGTAATTCTCTTTATTAAAAATCTTTAAAAAATAAAATGTACTTTTCTGAAACTTTATTAAAGGAGATTAGTTGATTTAAAGTATAATAAATCTGATTTTAAACAAATATTACTTTTAGTTTATAATATCGCTGAACGGCACAGAGGTGCGTGTTTTTATGGGGTGTTGACCGCTCTATTGGCAGTCTGATCTTTGGGAAATTTAACTAATTTTTCCTGCGGGAGAGATATCCGTAAAAATACTTGAATATAAGGTAAGCGACTTTTTTATATCATTTTTTGAAACTGCCCAGTAATCATAAAAATTTAGGAAAATATTAAATGTAGTTTTTATTTAATAAAAATATCACCTAACCGCTACAAATTAGTACAGAATTTTTAGATTTAAAACTTTATAAATTATTCTAACTGAAATTTTTAAAAAGTGAAAAAGTGTACAAATCCATCATTCATCGAATTTGTTTTTTTTTTTTTTTAAGTCCATTATATATCTTATTCTTAAAAACAATTAAAAGCTTTTCTAATTAAATAATGTCTTAGTTTTATTGCATTTTTTTTTTATTTTAAGAGTCAGAGCAGATTTTCGCTAATTGGGAATCTTATTATTAAAAAAAAAATCATCTAATTTCTCCATAGGCTTCTGCTTATAAGAACTATTTTTTACCAAGGTTTTTTTTTTTATTTTTTAAAAAAAGAAAGAAAGGTTTCTAAAATAATTTGATTCATTTGTGAATAAGTCCTGAAAATCTTATTAAAATCTGACAATTATTTGATTTTTGCAAGAATTTCCAAATCAATGACTTTTTCACTGCAAAAAGGCACTAAAATTAGTGTAGATAATTTTTAATAACCCGGTAAAGTAAGAAAAAGAAAAAGAAAAAAGAATTAACCAAAACTTTGAAGACTCTAAAAAAGATAAAAATATAGTTTAACAATTAAAATAATCCTTTGGTTTTTCCTTTTAATAACAAAGATTATGACAATAAAACTTTGTTATTATTAAGTTTGTGGCACTCGCAACTATGATTTAAATAGCAGTGTAGACTGTACCTCTTTAGCCTTAGGCGGCAACCATTCTAGGAGAAGGAAAACACTGAATTCAAAACCAGCCTAAAGAGGGAAGTGCTCTCCAAAACTATCTTGCCCGAGACCCTCCCATTGTTGCAATGGGTGCAGTGCAGGTGGTGAACCTATGGCCGTAATGGGTTATAGGACTTATGCTATGACCGTATCTCTCTCTCTCTCTCTCTCTCTCTCACACACACATACATACATACATACATACATACATACATACATATATCCATATACAAATTCACCCACCTCCAAACAAGGCAATAAAGCCATTGAGACGCAAAGGATTGCTGAGTGTGAAAGAATGAGATAAAGAAAACATAAGGAGAGAGAACTATAAGAAAACAGAAGATAGGGATTGACATTGCAGTTAAATATTTGAAGATTAAAGTTGACTGGAAACCAAGAAACCGGAAGAGTGCGAGAGAAAAATATTCTTTGCTAACTTGAAAGAGCATTTAAAAATAAATAGCATACAAAAATAACTATCTTCAGAATTTGTTTTACTAAGGTGGAAAAACGAGAACTGATATTAACAAGATAGGGCCATACACAAGAGGATAAAAACAAAGATGACCTACTTTTGTTGTATATTAAAGTTGATATCTAAAAGTTCTAAAAGTTCTAATCTGATTAAAAGTGGAAATTGTCTACAACGCATATATATATATATATATATATATATATATATATATATATATATATATATATATATATATAAAAGTATACAAAAACATGTTTCTGTGTGAACGTTGTTGAACAATATGGAACCAATGGGATTTATATGGAACAACATTCACACCGTTAAAAACTTTTTGCATGTCAATATTTATTCGCGTTAACTGTGTGAGCGGGCATGGTAGTATACTGATAAAGTTATATATATATATATATATATATATATATATATATATATATATATATATATATATATATATATATATATATATATATATATATATATATATATATATTTTTGGTATAAAGGCTTGTAATTTTTTTACAGGTTTACATTTTCTGTGAAGGGAACAAAAGGAGAAAGAACGAATCTGAAGTGATTTATGATGAAAAACTAAATCTCTGTAATATGGAAATCATTAATTAATATTTAGATCTTTTTATGAAGAATTGTAGATATGGACTAAGCCGATACGGGGAGTATGTCACAGTTACTGGCACGAACTGTAGAATGGGTAAACTGGATTTGTATTCTCATCGCTCTAATGTCATTTTGAATGACATTTTTTTTAAGCGTTTCACCCTAAGCAAGGCGAGAAGCCACTAGGATGCAAGGGGTTACAGAAAATTTAGAGCAAGATCAGATAGGAGTGATAGAAGAAAGGATGAGGAGAAGGGTAGTGGATAGATCAAGGCAACTGGAGATGTCGATTGACATTACACTTGAATAGCTGGAGATTATAGCTCACAGGTAAACAGGAATAGGGAAGGGAGTTCCACAGGCGAGAGGTGCGAGACACGAAGCTATTGGAGTGGAAGAGACGGCTACATTTAGAAGTTTCGACAGTGAAAGGGTAAGAGCGGGATGCCAGCCTCGTAGGGCGCTTGAATTCATCACGTCTGGGAACCAGCGAATGCAGCTCCTCGGAACAATTTCCATTTGTAGAACAGACAGAGGGAGGGAGGCGACGGCGCGTCTGTGAGAAAGTGACTGTAGACGAGACGCCAGAGCATGGCCAATTACATTGCATATCCGCCTATGGAACCCCGAGGCAAACAGAAGGGGCACCAGACCATATATGGCAGCAATACTCCATGCAAGGGCGAATTGTTGATTTGTAGATCTGGAAACACTCTCTCCCCCAATTAAGGATAAATAACAGCACAGAGTCGATTTACAGTCTAAGAAATAGACAACATTAATTCCTTGCTGTCAAAGGGCGGCCGTTTATGATCCCTTATCGTAAACGACTTTGGTGGACGAAAAAGCGAGAGCGTCTCTCTAGCACGACTCTACAATTTCAAAGAAACGAAAACAAAAAAGAAAAAAAAACATTCGCGATTAGGTTTCTGCACAAATCTATACAAAACGTCTATTGGCCTCATTCTTCAAACAAGACGCGATCCTCTTTTACTGTCAAAAGAAATAAAAAAAAAAAACTATAATGGTGGGGTACCGACTGAAGATCGAACTTACTCGTACTGATTTACTATTAACCATTATTCTACAGCGTGCCTCACGGAATTATAATGTCTATATAATTTTATTTTGTCTACAATATCAAGAAGACCGGTTTACGGCCACATCACGTCGAAACACCGGTTCCCGTACGATCACCGAAGTTAAGCAACGTCGATCCTGGTCAGTACCTAGATGAGTGACCGCTTGAGAATACAATGTGCTGTAAGCTTGATGTGTCTTTTGTACGGCTTATAGCCATATCACGATGAAACACCGGTTCCCGTACGACCACCGATGTTAAGCAACGTCGAGACTGGTCAGTACCTAGATGAGTGACCGCTTAAGAATACAATGTGCTGTAAGCTTGGATGTGCGGGTTTTACGGCTTATAGCCATATCACGTTGAAACACCGGTTCCCGTACGATCACTGAAGTTAAGCAACGTCGAGCCTGGTCAGTACCTATAAAGGTGACCGCTTGGGAATACCAGGTGTTGTGTGGGTGTCAAGGTTCACCGTGGCTTAACTTCAATAATCGTACGAGAACCATTGTTTCAACTTGATATATCCGTACGGCTTCTTTTTCCAGATACAGTGTGTCCTATCAGACATTTCTGCTTTTCTATAAGTTATGGCTTTCTTATTTTTCTCGAGTCTTATTTTTCTCTCATATTCTTGCACTTGAACTGGAAGTTATAAATCTTTTGTTAATATGTTCTCCTGTTTAGCGGCTATTTCTAGTAAGTCACTTTCCAGGAGTGGTTTTGCTACTGGATTCGTTCAGCTGCGCCTATTACATAGGTGGGGGGTGTCCTAGAATTAACTATTTCAATGAAACCGAGACATTTTTTTAAAAACTGACACAATTTTACGTTTATTACTTAACTATGATATAAAACAAATAGATTTATCAATCTTACGTTAATACTTTATTGAAAATTTTCAGCATGTGCTCCGTCTGTTTCTCTGCAAATTTAAAATCTGTTCTTAGCGTTGCGAAACACATTTTGGAGCATTTTAGGAGTTATCTTTAAGCTCGCCTAAACTACTGATCTTTTGGCGATAAACATTCGTTTTTATGAAAGCACACGTAAAGAAATCAAGATGTGTGTGTGGGGTGGGGAACAAAGATGCATTCTTGTGCTTTCATTATTAATGCGGCTCTGAAAGAGAATAAAGATAAAATAAATGAAAAATTATAAGAATTATAAAGTTATAAACAAAGTTAGAAATATTACACTTGTAATGCACTTCTATTATTACACTTGTAATGCACTTCTATTATTACACTTGTAATATACTTCTATTATTACACTTGTAATGCACTTCTATTATTACACTTGTAATATACTTCTATTATTACACTTGTAATGCACTTGTATATTACACTTGTAATATACTTCTATTATTACACTTGTAATGCACTTCTATTATTACACTTGTAATATACTTCTATTATTACACTTGTAATATACTTCTATTATTACACTTGTAATATACTTCTATTATTACACATGTAATACACTTCTATTATTACACTTGTAATACACTTCTATTATTACACTTGTAATATACTTCTATTATTACACTTGTAATATACTTCTATTATTACACATGTAATACACTTGTAATACACTTCTATTATTACACTTGTAATATACTTCTATTATTACACTTGTAATGCACTTCTATTATTACACTTGTAATATACTTCTATTATTACACTTGTAATGCACTTGTATATTACACTTGTAATATACTTCTATTATTACACTTGTAATGCACTTCTATTATTACACTTGTAATATACTTCTATTATTACACTTGTAATATACTTCTATTATTACACTTGTAATATACTTCTATTATTACACATGTAATACACTTCTATTATTACACTTGTAATACACTTCTATTATTACACTTGTAATATACTTCTATTATTACACTTGTAATATACTTCTATTATTACACTTGTAATATACTTCTATTATTACACATGTAATACACTTGTAATACACTTCTATTATTACACTTGTAATATACTTCTATTATTACACTTGTAATGCACTTCTATTATTACACTTGTAATATACTTCTATTATTACACTTGTAATGCACTTGTATATTACACTTGTAATATACTTCTATTATTACACTTGTAATGCACTTCTATTATTACACTTGTAATACACTTCTAACAGATTAAACATGATGCACATAAATAATAGTGAGTTTTAAAAAAAACTGTCCGATTTCACTGAAATAGTTAACTCTGGGACATCCTGTATAGTATGGTTAATTTAGCTCCGTAGCTAAGGATTCTTCGGTTTGTCCTTAAGTCTAGACACAGGAAATCTCATAACTATATATATTTTTTTGCATCTATAGATTAAACATGGTTTTGTCGAAAGAAGAAAGAATTGACTTCTTCTTCTTGGTTATGCTAAAGGAAAAAGTGTAATCAATGAAAATTGATTGAACGAATAAAGAGTGAATGTACATAAGTTGACGGCAATGAGTAGTTATTAGTACGTGGGGTTCACGAGTAAATCATGCAAAGCGCACAAACCTTTGCATAAGAAATGAATGAAATAAAATTAAAGATATTGATTGTTAATATTCCAATTCAATAAAAAGTAGTAAAAGTTAAAGAATATAACACTCCCCCACCTAAAAAAAGTCCAGATATTTCTAAACTTTATCTAAAATCTGACCCAGATGTGCTATGAGCACGCCAGTAGATCCAGGATTTGCAAAAGCAGATAAAATGTCAACGTTTTTAAAGAATTTGGAAAAATGGTTCCAGGAAGTATCTAACTCCTTCTTCCATTATTTACACGCGGGATATTCTCATCATCTTTGTTGTTTTTATCACGAAGTTGTAGTGTTCATTAGGTTCTTGTCGATATGGATAACCAGGAAATAAAGAATTGAACCCTTTATTTAATCAACGGAGATAGATTGATCTCATTACAATGCCCATGTTCAGAGATATCTCGTCTAGTTCTTATTTTCTTCTCCCTTCTTAAAAGAGTCAAATTAAACCCAAATTGGAGTACTGCTGTCATATTTGGGTTGGAGCTATTCAATCGTTACTTTCTAGTCTTCAAAATCTTTTACGCGCTCTTGGGGAGGAAAGCTTGTTTTCCGCTCTACAACCTCTTTTCCACGGACGTAATGTTGCAAGGCTATCGTTATTTCTATAGCAGATGTTCGGATGAGTTCTGATCTTTAGTTCATCTAATTCAGAGCTTTACTGCAAGAATACGGCATGCTTCTTCCGCAGAATCGAATGATCTCTTCAAGTCAAGAGTCAGTAGTTACGTATTCTCATTATCTCCACTTCCTAACATTTTCTCTTCCATTCTTATCACACACCCCGTTCCTCATTATCAATTCGACAGTAGGCCTCTATCTAGAGTGGCTCTCGATCATTGTATCTGGTGAAATCTAGTAAAAATATTTGTATATTTCAACTATGTCTTAATAGCTGAACACCGCTGTGATTGTTTCATCTCTATCTATAAAAGGCAGGATGTGTGTGTGTGTGTGTGTGTGTGTGTGTGTAATGAATGCACGGCCGCAATTTTCGACGGATTTGTACCAAAGTTTACATGCACATGTTCTAAATTAGCAGAAAGGCCAAGACCGACTTTGCATTTCCCAACTCCCATCGATAGTGGAAATAATCGATTTTTCATGGTTCTACGGCAGTTTTCAAGTAGTTTGCGGCCATTTTTACTGGCCAGAGTGAGAGCCAATAGCTGGATGCTACGAATAGGCAGGAAGATTCTACTGGTCAGCGTGAGAGCCAACAGCTGACTGACACGAATGTTAAATAGCATGCAAAAAAAAATCGATAGCTGCATTCGTCACAAGTGGGAAAAATTTAAATCTGCATGGCACTTTACTCCAATTGGCTCATTCGCTTGCTTAAACTCAACGTTGATTCTGATTCCGCAGAACTGGCTTGGGTGTGAAAAAGTATTCTTTGTTAACATTCTTTTTTCATTCGGTTTTTCTAGTTACGAGTCTTTTTTTAAAGCTGATCGTTTTGTGTTCATTTTGTTTAGTTCTTTTTTTGTAACAGATTTAATGTTTAGTATAGAGCTTAGAAAAAATTCGCAGTGTGAGATAGGCAAGAATTAAGGCGTGTAGCAACATCAGCACGGCAAAGGGCACTCCTTTAAAGGCAAAGAAGGGCAAAAATATTTTAAGTCAAGTGATAGCAATTGCTGTATGAGTTGTACGATTTTTGAATCAAGCACGGGCAACGCCGGGCCATGCTGCTAGTTTTTATCTAAAATTAATGACGGGATATTTAATTCACATTAAGTGTTGTTAATATATTTTTTTTTGTGGGTTTTGAGACGGTAGGAGTAAAAAATGTTAAATTTGTTTCGCGTATCAACTTCTAATAAAATTTTAAACGTTTACTCCAAATGGTATAAAATATCGCAATTCCTTGTAATAACTCTTCAAAGCCATAGACATTCTAAATCAGGTAAGGTATTTATAACGTTCGAGTTGGTTGTAATCATTGACTCAAAGATAAATAAGTCTTGAAGCTGTTGAGTCAATTGACCTCTTGATGATTTCAGGCGAATATGCTTCATTCAACCAATCAATGTTTAGCAAAAGTTTGCTGAAAGGTCAATCAAGGATTTTGTGTCAATGAGAGACGAGAACACTTATTTTCAGCGATGTTTTTCTCATCAACTGCAAAGAATTTTTAAATATCTTTTTGTTAAGAAGAAAAGTTAATCACAGAGACACGTTCGCTTGAATGAATTCTATAATTATCGTGAAAATGAATCATAATCATTTGATTTATAAGAAAATAAAAATACATATGCAGAAGTTTCGTTGATTAATTATTCATAATACAAGGGTTACCTACCAGATACACACACACACACACACACACACACACACATATATATATATATATATATACATTGAAGTCAAAATTCAGACTCTATTGCATCTAGCCTGAAGCAGCCTGTCACAACTGAGTTTTGACTTCAATATTCACTTTTATATTTATATTTACATACGCTCTATCTCTGATATTGAAAACTTTATCCCATGAACATAGCATACCATAATATATATATATATATATATATATATATATATATATATATATATATATATATATATATATATATTCATACATGTTTCATTAAATAATATAGACAAGTGTTGTCTATTTATTTTATGTAAATTCTTTTTCATAAGCTTAATAACATTAACATTAAACGAAGAAAGAAAATCACAATATTGATCCATATTTTTTAATCCAATCTAAGCTTTCGGCTTACATAAGCCATTATCAAAGGTGACAATTATTGTACAATATATTAAGCAATATACGGACAAGAAAGTGATGATAGTCTGTTTCTGCTTACATGGATGATTTCCAAGCAACGATAAACACGTGCATATAAAACGCTGGAAGTGAAAATCGTACCGCAGCTCATGACGTTACACATGACCACGCGAGAATGAATTCGAGAAGTATTAAGTATGAGAAGCCGTTCCTCAGGTGTATATCGATCTGGGTAACCTGCAGGTATTTCTGACCTGAACCCTTTATTCAATCTACGGGAGTTGACTGTTCTCTTTCCACTGCCCATGTCTGGTGCTTATTTTTAGTACTGCTCAAGTTATTGCTTGCCCGTTTCCACCGAGTCCAAGTATACACTGTCCGACCCAGGGATTGCACTCGCAATCACTATGTCACCAAATTTACGAACCAACTCTTTACGACATAGATTAAGTAGAGGGTTCAATTCAGAATTGGCTGTTGGTCACACACACACACACACACACACACACACACACACACACACACACACACACACATATATATATATATATATATGATAACTAAGCGCTTGAAACAATTCGATTGAGCTCTCGTAGAGGAATGGGTGATTTTAGTGGTTGCTGCTTCCAATGCAATTTCTCTACTCGAATCGAGCACTCATAGCTACTGGCGTCCTTCGCATAATAAAAAGGATAAAAAAATTCCCTTCCACTCTGCCGTGCGGTGATAGCTTGAGGGGAAAATCTCTGACTGATACAAATCGATCGGGTTTCGATCCCGGCTTGAAGCAATCGGATGTCTAGCCACACTGATGAGCTGTGATATAGCGAAACAGTCAGTCTGTAAATATATATATATATATATATATATATATATATATATATATATATATATATATATGCGCACAATAGTTATAGATCATATGTCCTTCAAGATACAGTCTGCCTATGGTGAATGATATTTGATTTAATGGGTCTGTTTATTTTGTATAATAATAATAACTTACATAGTTTTACATGCGTGCACGGGCTTAAAACATCCTGAAATGCATCAAAAGACTGCAGCTTAATGATGTCAAATCCTTTGATTTTACAATAATAAATATGTACTTTTTAAGCATAAACTCTTTATTTGTCTCTTAACAGAATGCTTCTTCGTAAACACCATAAATCGATGACTACACCACGAAAATTTCACATCGAAATTCCTTTAATAACTGTTTCAGATTATGAATTATTGATCCACATTCGTGTGTGAACATAGGTGTCAAACAATAGCACAATAAGCATCTCGCCGTCTCCTTATATGTACTGCATCCCTTCAGGACATAGACGAAAATGGCTCTCCACAATTTCCTATCTCGATATATTCTCAACCATTTCTTCTTCTTATATGTACTGCATCCCTTCAGGGCACAGACAATAATGGCTCTCCACAATTTTCTATCTCGAAATATTCTTAGCAGTTTTTTCTTCTTATATATACCGCATCCCTTCAGGGCATAGACGATAATGGCTCTCCACAATTTTCTATCTCTAGATATTCTTAGCAGTTTTTTCTTCTTATATATACCGCATCCCTTCAGGGCATAGACGATAATGGCTCTCCACAACTTCCTATCTCGAGATATTCTTTGCAGTTTTTTCTTCTTATATATACCGCATCCCTTCAGGGCATAGACGATAATGGCTCTCCACAACTTTCTATATCTAGATATTTTTAGCAGTTTTTTCTTCTTATATATACCACATCCCTTCTGGGCATAGACGATAATGGCTCTCCACAACTTCCTATCTTGCGATATTCTTAGCAGTTTTTCTCCCGTTGCTAAGCCCCGCCCATTCCGTTATCCACTCACACAAGCTTGTCAGATAATTGGCTCGATGTCTTTCCCTATCACCCTTGCTCTCAATATGCCCCCCCTCCCTCATTATCTGTTTTTCTTGATTCTTACTACAGTTATGCTTGCTGTGTAAATCTCTAGATGAATATAAATCCATAAATACGAAATTCGATCCTTGCTGGGTGTTTCACTATCGTCATTATGTACGAGATTAATAAATATCTTCCAGACTGGTTCGGTACAGTGTAACCCGGATATAAGAGAGATTTTCTCTGGTTCCAATTAGAGCCTGTGTTAATGTATATAAATTAGACCAAACCCGGATATAAGAGACTTCTTCTCCGGTCCCGACAACTCTCTTATATCCGGGTTACACTGTAGTGTAGTTTCTAAAGTGTATTAATTCTTAATGCGTATGACTTCAGTTCATATTAAGAACTCCACAAACATTATAAACCCGTGAGCGCCTCGAAATGTATAATACTAAGTAATTGCTGAGTAGTGAGTTCGATCCTCATTGCTTGTCCTTGTGCTAAAATTAAGCTCATTTGAGTAAATAGTTGTAACTTTTGGCCACTTCGCTGTGATGGGAAAATAGAACAGATTTTCCGCTTATCCGAAGTGGGGCAACGTGAAAAAGTAATTTCTATTAGTTTCTAATTTCGAAATATTTTAGCATTCCTAAACTCATAAAAATAATCTTCTGTTTTCGGCTGCTTAGACGTCGAAGGTCGATATTCGTCATCTAGAATTGATGATTTAAAAAGCTTGAAAAATGAATAAAAAGCTAATGAAAAAGAAGCCTCAAGTATTTTTAGATCATGCACACAAGATATAGACACTCAAAACATATTACAAACCTGTTCTCAACTTGAGAATCCTATCAAAATTAAAGTCATTTTTAATGCAGTGACTGTAGCAAAGTCATTCGTACTGAAAATCTCAAGCAATGTTATCTTTGAGGTCTGAGAACGTTCAAAGATTTCCCCCCATATAAATTATTATGGCTTCTTCACTTTAAAGCATTTCGGTTGATGAACCCACCTTATAGGTATCCTCTACCTTCGGGCAGCGGGGAGAAAACCTGTTTTACGAAGTTGTTTTTCTAACAAATATATACATAGCGAATTGGGCTTAATTTGAGTCCGCATGGCGACAAAAATAGTTGCATATTTCTCACTGATGTCGATTTTCAAGATAGAAAGGAAGACTCTTCCCACTTGATAGATTGGTGCAACATAATCTTCATTATTCTACCTATGTGGCTGTGTGCTAAATTAACTTAAGCTTAGTGAATATCTGGATAGTCAGGCTGGTTTATGAACTTGTATGAAAATGCTCCATTGTATAAGTATACATTTTACGACATTTGTGTTTTTTTATATGAAATTATGTTCTCATCAAAGACAAAGTGAGCCTCAATATAACTTTGTTATATATATATATATAAAAGCAATATAACTTTGTTAATCAAAGCCGCCTTCTCTCGTTTGTATGAATTGACAGAATGCGTGTAAGACGTGTACAAAAGAAGCAATACACATGTTTCTTTGGCTTACTATTTCTTGTCTATCGCTCTACCGCGTTCAATGTATCTCTGTGTTATACTGTTTTCTTTCTCACATAGTCCGAATTATTCATAAGCCGTATATATTTACAATGCTAGTTAAACATTACTGCTGGTACCCTTGAGCCACTGAAGATAGAATGGCACTAGTAAAAATATAAATATTTAGGGACAAAAGTTACTTTACAAATTTAGCCAGGTTATGAGTCGAAAATATGAATAAAATCTGACAGACTGTTTGAATAAAGAACAACTACGAAATATATTATAAACTTGACATGTTTCGCTATTTATTTAACTTCATCAGAAATTTTCGGAGTGGAATGATTCGGAATTATATTCTAGTTTTTAAATTTCATATTTTGTTTTTATTTGATTAGGCGTTACGTGTCGATTGCTGTTTGTATTATTCCTGTGTCAGTTTTAAAATTCTATGCTTGTTCTGTTTCTATTGGTTGTGTGGAAAGTCACGTACATGTATAGAAATGTGTCTGATGTAACATACGGCAAATACCAATCAGACAGATTACTTTAAATATTTTTTATTACTTTATAGCAACTATAGACGTTAGGATCGACCTAACAAATGCCATTGTGACCAGAAGAGAAAAGGACTCGCCAAGAAGTAAATGCATTGAGCGTGTGCTAATCTCGCACTACTCGGCAATAAACCTAAGACCAGGACCCTACATAATATCATCAGTCATCGCAAAAGCAATAGTAACACAACGTGGTATACGAGGTAATAAAAAAGAAAACAGAGACCTACTCGGAGTGGGCTGATTTAAAATCCAACAGACACAATGACTCTAAACACATACTCTCTCTCTCTCTTTCCTTATCTCTCATATATATATATATATATATATATATATATATATATATATACTAGCAGTAGAGCTTGGCGTTGCCCGGTGATGTAACAGTAAGAGACAGATCAAGTATCGACCATCATAAAGACTGAAAAATAAAATTGACAAAGATTATTGTTTAAGGTTGACGGACACGCATGTCTGAATAATTTTTTTTTTTTTTTTTTTTAACGAATTGGTCAAACCCAAACTCAAACAAAAACATTGTTTTCAATCGTTATGAGTCTACCGATTGAATAGAATTTAATTATAAACAATTGTCTTGTAAATGGAATTTTTAAAGCATTCTGAATGTAAAAATAAAGAAAAAAAAGTGTGCAAGACAATAAGAAACACTACCTGCCAAAAAAAATATGAATTTTTGTTGAAATCGGTTGAAAAATGTAGGAAATCCGATCCCCACCCCCACACACAACCAACCTGGGTTTTATAATAATAAGTATAACTCGATATGAGTTGTCCCCCTTTCATTAATGCCTCTTAATTGTGTTTTCAAATTGATTTCATTCAAAAACAATTGTGTTTTTCCAATTTTTGGCGCTGTCAGAACCCTCGCCAGGTAATTTTACGTTGTCCTGTGAAGTTTTGTTGAAATCGGTTGAAAAATGTAGGAAATACGATCCAATATATAAACATACAGACACACACGATATGCGTTTTAAAAGGAAGATTTATATATATATATATATATATATATATATATATATATATATATATATATATATAAAGATAATATATACGCGTAACGCAATACCCGGGTTTCGACGTTAAGTTTCCTTAGGATAGTTATTTGTGAATGGATCACAAATAACTATCCTGACGATATTGTAAGGTCGAACCCGGGTTTGCGTTACGCGTGAATTCTTTTTATAATTTCATTATCCGCTCTACACATTGCATTTTGTGAATTGTGCGTTAAGCACATTGGCCTGATTCCGGTCTCGTTTATTATTTTTATATTTATATATATATATATATATATATATATATATATATATATATATATATATATATATAATATATATATATATATATATATATATATATATAGAGAGAGAGAGAGAGAGAGAGAGAGAGGAGAGAGTGACTTTCTGGTTTCTGGTTGTCGGCTCTGATAAGGTAATTTAATTTATTGCCCTTCTTATCCTCAAAAATCCCGACGCATTTCTTTATACACAGTTTTGTATTTATTTCAACATCGTCGGCGAAACACGTCGTTAAAAAGCTTTTCTACTTTGTCCCATTATCTTCTTTATTTATAAAATCATTTCTGCATATTTGCATGTGTGCGGAATTTTTCTTTTTTGTTTTTACTAAATGCTTAGAGGATGTCCGAAAAGGAAACTATTTGTTTATCTTTCTGGGAAGTGATTGTCACGGACTCATTAACCCTTTTTGTTCTTATTCTCTTTAAGGGAAAGAAAGATCACTCACTCACTCACTCACTCACTCACTCACTCACTCACTCACTATCCGTATGCGCACGCTCTTGTGTGTGTGTGTGTGTGTGTTACGTGGTGGTTTCACATTATTTTTGAACTATAAAGATTTGGCCCGCCCACAAGATAGCAATGCAACAATTAGTCATTACGTGCTTCCATCCATGAAATCAACCTCCAAGAATTTTGTACTGAATATCAATCGCTTAATATTCTTTTGATCGTTTCACTGTTTTACATCACGAAAAAACACAGAAATTATCCCTTTTTTATATCACACACAAGTTGCATCTTTTTCAATCGTGACGCATAATTTAAAAAAAAAGGCATAAAATATGGGAGGACATAAAAGTTACAATTTCGTCATCGTCAATTTCTTGGAAAGTTCTATTTTTAAGAAGTTCCCACCCAAGCATGTTACTACACAATAAAACTAGTCTCTAATTCCGATGGAACGTTATTTAGAAAACATTAAACCCATTTTTTCATTTTAGAATGGCTGTATTTACATTAGTCGGACTATTGTCTTCATCTTTGTCGCCATATTTGTTACAACGTTTCGGCCGTTGTACGCTCCGGCCTTCTTCAGGTGGTTGGAATTTCGAACTGAACCCTTTATTTCGATCACTGGGGTAGACTGTTCTAGTTCCACGTGCCATGTTTGATGGATGTCAGTTATCAGTAAATATGGCGACAAAGATGAGGACAATAGTCCGACTAATGTAAATACTGTACATAATACCTCATCTCAGAAATATAGACAGACTCTTTAGAATGGCTGTTTTTATTTTATTTAACTTCAAAACATGAAACTCAAAAATGTATATATTAATTGCTGTATATATGTATATATACATTGCTACATTGCTGGTGTAGTATGTTCTCTCACTTGGTACTCCACTATTATAGCCTTATGGCAGACTAAGTTAAGCTTCGTAAATATCTATTTATGTTAGGTCACGCTGAGTGCTACTGGTATCATATAACACAGCCGCTTGGTCGGGTCGTCAATGACTAAACTGGTTCCCCCACCAGGCTTTTTTTCTGGAATGGAGGGTAGCTAGACATCCAGCAGGAGAAAACACAAGCCTTGTCGAAGGTAGATAAATATTATTGTGGGTTCAATGGATATCTAACATAATGAGTTAGACTGGTCTCCATGTATACAGCCAATGGGTTGATGACACGACATCACTTAGCGGAGGGCTTCCTAGATTGAAGTCAACGGCCAGGGCGGAGGCTTCCTCCCGATGGAACCAACCGCCACGCATCCGTGACCAAGGCCAAACTTCAAGTTGGATGACTTCGACTGTGGCTTGACCTAAAGACGAAGGGGCTCCGCCATGTCTAATTGCCCAAGATGAATGAATATCTCTTCTGGTTTGAATCATGATAGGTGGCGGGAACTGGTCAGTTCATGGGAATGATGCTGCTGCTGCTGTTGATGATGATATATCCATGACACCTGACATAGACCAATAGTCAGTAAGCTTGTTGACTGACCATTGCTTGTGTCATATTCGATCCTCACTGAGTGCCTCATTCAGATAATCTTGAGACAGACTAAGCTAACTTTGTATCTACAAAAGCAGACGTTTTAAAATCTTCGACAACTGAATTCTTTTGACTTCACAATAAAACATGGACAGTTTCAATAAGTAGATGTCGTAGATGACTATTTTTCTTTATCTTTGACTATTTATTTGTACTTTCAAGCGATGAATACTTTTTTGATCAAATATATTTTCTTTCAAAACAATAGAGTATATAGCGGAGTTGGCTGAAAAGTTCATAGGCTGACGGTGAAGGAGTGATACTAAAGCTGTAAAATCTTGCAGACGTTAATTTCAACTCTTCTTATTAATAACTGCATTGTTTATTTCTAGGCAAACTGGCATCTGAAGAAGCCCCTTCCTCCTGCTGGTAAAAAAAAGTCATCAACAGTAGATATGGCGTCATCATCACTGCGATATTGGTTCCTAGCCAATTGTTTGTTCATGTTGGTAAACAAAATATAGTAAAATCAGGAGAATAGAGAGGATGATCAACCAGTTGAAGGCCACAGTCACGCACAGAAGCCATTAAAAACTAAGGACTTGTGTGCAGAAACATTGTCCTGATGAAACAAACCTCTTTTGTCAGTTTTCTTGAGCGTTTGGTCTTGGCAGCTCTTCGTAACTGCCTCAATATGTTGGCATTGTAGACTCCATTGATGGCGTGGCCCTTTTGAAGATAAATAAACACAATGCCTTTTGCACCTAAAAAACTGAGTTCATCGCCTTCCCTGCAGATGAAACGACCATGTCCTTTGGAGTAGGTGAGGATGGATGTTTCCACTCCATGGATTATCTCTTTGTCTCTGGCTCAAAATGATGAACCCAACACTCATCTTGACACGTTCAAAGAAACCAGCCGAATCTTCCCCAAAGAATGTCAGATTTCCCGTGATGTGTTTCGCCTGTGCGCTTTTGATCAGATAGAAGACGTGGAACCCACCAAGAATAAACCTTCGTCATGCCAAGTTCATTGTACAGAATATTCTCAACCCTCTCACGGGATATACTAATAGCATTGATTGTTTGATTTATAGTCAATCATTGGTCATCACTATGAGGGGGACATGATTGCCTTTAATAAAATTCCTTTTCTGTAGGTACTTGATAACACCAAGTTGCTACTAGTTACTTTTGAAGTCTTCTTTAAACAGTCAGATGTCAGTTTACCTGGAAAGAAACAATGCAGTTAGTAATAAGATGAGTTGAAATTAATGCATACAAGATTTCACAACTCTAGCATCCCTCCTTCCAATGAGCATTTCAGTTCAGCCTCGCATACAACCAATAAAACCAAAACAATATAGAATTTAAAAATCGAAATATAACTTCGAATTATTCAACTCCTAAAAATGATGATGAACTTCAAGAAGTTGAAACGCTTTACATTTAATAGTTGTTGGGAAGAACTTGTAATATAATTGTGAAGTCCATTACCAAAGAAAGTTATGGTTGCTTAGTGGGCTTAAGTGTTAGACATCGATAGCATTTTCGAGGGTAAAGGCGTGATTTGGACGCTGCGCATCTCTTCTCCAAATAACACCTGGCAGGTAGTACGAAATTAAATGTCATCTTTAGTAGGTAAGGGGACTAGGCTTATAATTACAGGACTAATTAAAGAAATAGTTTGTAACTAGAATATCACAATCAACTTTGATTGGGGAAATATTATCGTGAGAGATAAATATGAGTGTTGGTGTAAATATCGGGGAAAGTTAGTTTCATGCCTTTTCCGGATAATATAAAAGAATATTCAACGAGAATTAGGTATATTCCCGCTGATTCTGGTTTTCCACTTGCCCCTTTTCCAATTACGATACCTCGAATCCCCGGTAAAACAAAAAAAAAACAAAACAAAAAACAAACAAATAAATGAAAATAAAGAAAGAAATAAAAAAAAAAATTAAAAGTTTATTTAGAGATAATTTTTTGCGCACAAAATTGGCTGAAGTTGGTGCAATATGATGTGAAAAATTTTATAAAATGAACAAGAATTTTGATGCTATATTTCACGAATAATTTACATATATTTTTGATATATTCTTCCTCTATGTACCATGTCCCTTCAAGATCATGGCTTTCAGCAACTTCCTATCTCTCGTGGCACTTATATATACGAACAATTTATAATAATTTTGTAGGCATATTTCACGAATAATTTAATCTTGTAGCTATATTTAAATAATTTTAATCTTGTAGCTATATTTCACGAATAATTTATTAGAATCTTGTAGCTATATTTCACGAATAATTTATTAGAATCTTGTAGCTATATTTCACGAATAATTTATTAGAATCTTGTAGCTATATTTCACGAATAATTTATTAGAATCTTGTAGCTATATTTCACGAATAATTTATTAGAATCTTGTAACTATATTTCACGAATAATTTATTAGAATCTTGTAGCTATATTTCACGAATAATTTATTAGAATCTTGTAACTATATTTCATGAATAATTTATTAGAATCTTGTAACTATATTTCACGAAGAATTTATTAGAATCTTGTAGCTATATTTCACGAATAATTTATTAGAATCTTGTAACTATATTTCACGAATAATTTATTAGAATCTTGTAACTATATTTCACGAATAATTTATTAGAATCTTGTAGCTATATTTCACGAATAATTTTTAGAATCTTGTAACTATATTTCACGAATAATTTATTAGTATCTTGTAGCTATATTTCACGAATAATTTATTAGAATCTTGTAGCTATATTTCACGAATAATTTTTATGATCTTTTTGCCAATATTAAACGATCAGTTCATGAGTACTTTTTCGTCATATTTCACGAGCAAGTTATAAGAATTTTGTAAAGAATTGGTTTTGTCTAAGCAATGCAATCCCAATTAAGAAATCATTTAATTAGAGAAAAAAATAGGTATATATCTTTCATTTTATGGATCATCGTCAAAAATTATATATAATCTTTACTATGGGCTTGTTTCTTCAAAGCACAATTTTACTATGAATAACCAGGTTAGATGTACGCAGAATGTTTTATTTCTTTGATAAGAAAATTAGCGTTGGCGATCATCATCATCATCATCATTTCCTTTGATTTCTCTTTTATACTAATTTCCTTCCAGATTCAAGCTAGAAACGTAGGTTCAGTAATGGCATCATGACATTTTCAAAGAACATTTTTGTAAAAAATAAATAAATAAAAAAAAAACAAGCCAAGATCACACACATTTTTCATAGATAAAACCCTTCGTAAGGTGCGAGCTGTACTTGCGAGAATATTTTTTTTGTATTTCTTTAAGGGTCCCACCAATGAGTGTATCAATTTCCAATTAATCCTTTTCCAATTAAACAGTGAGCTCCAATCACAACTGGAATAATTAAGATCTTCATGTGTCACATTTTTAGATTTCCAAGATCCTTGAATTTTGGAGATCTTCAAAGATACATTACATTCTGCAGGGACTGTAATATATTTAAGAAAGCACATTCTCTTCTTGTGATCTCCGACACTATATCTGGGCGATTAGCTTTGATTGTTCGTTCATTGTATCGTCGTCGTAGTAGTAGTAGTAGTAGAAAATACTACTGCTACTACTAATAATAATAATTCTTCATGCGTACAGACCAGCAAGATTACCAGCTATTGCCTTGTTAAAACCATGTTTCTGACAATTGCTACTGTAATCAAATCGACTCTCTTTGACCCCATTACTTCTACAACAAAGCATGGTCCAGTGTGTGTCAACGAATATACCTGCTGTAGAGTAAATGTAGGTAGCAAGTGTATCTCCAGATCATTGCTTGTGAAATAAGTTCGATTTTTGCTGGGTATGGCCAGGTTATACTTTCTTTTTGCAAATATATATATGAATTGAAAAGCAACTATTAATAAAAAATCAACATGTCTTTATTCAAGCAGGCTGTACATCGATATTGGATTGAAAATAGAACGGGTTTCGTCTGTGTTCAAAGAATTAATCAAAAGAAAATATTGAGCGTGTTCTTTTACATTTAGCTATGACACGACTCGTAAGCAGCTGTATCCAATAAGTGTGGCTTAAGCAAATTAAATAAAAAAAAGAAAGAAAAGAAAAGAAAGGAAGAAAGAAAAAACGCAAGATTGAACGAAAAGAGTAACTAAATACGTTATTTTATACGAGGTCCGATAGTGCGACCATTTTTTTCCAAGATGGAAGCAAAAAAAAAAAAAAAGAAAAAAAAAAATTACACCCATTTAAAAATTATCAAAAATGAGGGAATTATCCGATTTAAATGCCGTTTTCAGCAGTTATTCATTAATGAATGAACTGTATACCGAACAGAAAACCTTATTAGAAAACCATGTGTAAATTTTTTTTATGCTAGTTACTAACTTAACTTTCGATACGTGGTGACAATTTGGCGAGGGTAAGGGCGGGTTGATAACAAATATGTTTTTATGATTTCATAAAAGAAAAATACAGTGCTGTTCGATAAAAGTGACTCACCTGATTTTTTCCCTAAATGTTCTCTTCTCCGACGGAGCATTATAAATACAGGCTCTCGAGAAAGCAGTTGCGCAACATGCTCAATAAGTTTTCTTTGCGGTTGAGGTCAGGAGATTGGGGCGGCCATGTCATAATACTCACCTGCTTCTCATCAAAGTATTCCTTCATCAATTTTGATATGTGACAGGGAGCATTATCCTGCATAAAAATGAGCTTGGTGGGGTCGATTTGCACCCTTTCAGCAGAAGGGTGCAGACAAGACTCTAAAATTCTCTTGTACTGCTCACTCCTGAGGGTCTTTTCAATAGGTTTTAAGAAACCAGTTCCATGAAAAGAAAAGCATCCCTAAAGCATTATACTGAACGGATGCTTGACAGGACTTACTGCTAAATTCAAAGAGCTTTCAATGCTTCTTCTTCGGATTTTAGATCGCTTATCCTTTGAATTTAGCTCAACTTTCGTTTCATTGGAGAAAAGAAGAGAATATTTAGTAAAAAAAAAAAAAAAAAATCAGGTGAGTCACGTTTATGGAACAGCACTGTACCTGAAAATATTATTTGAATTAAAAAAAGAAAGAGACTGATGATGATGGAATATATATGACATCTGTCGTAGGGGTGAACATTTAAAAAAAACAGACGAAGGGAAACAACATTCATGTCACCAAAACCTCTCTTTTTTTTACAGAGGTATGCTTGTAGGAACGTGATTCTCACTATTTCATTCGTTATACGCATTTTCTGAAGAGCGTGGAACGAGAACCGGACAGATCTTTTTTCTGTTTGTTTTTAATTATCTCTTTGCAACAATTATATATTTACCTTTCTTACTCTCCGTTGCTCCATTACATTTTTATTGCAATAATTAAATTCTGTGTCCCCAGAAAAATATATTTTCTATTTTATTAATCCCGAACTTGAAAAAAATAAAATAAAACAACCATTTAAATAACTTTAGTAACTGTTTCCAAAATATAGCCACCCTTGTACTGGTCAAAATTGTAAGTTGCTTATAAAAAAATCATACATTAGGAAATATATTCTTAAAGAAACAAGTTATTATCTTAACAAATTTTATTCGTTTCAAATGCAAATAAAATAAGCAAGGCAAATCAACCTCCACCCAAAATACGTATATGGCTTTTATCCGCCTCTAAAACGAAGTGATTTACCGACGTGACATTCGCATGAAGCGGATTATATTTACAATATCGCATTCCTAAAACCACGTATAATGATTTCCTTGACGGTTTTCATCAAAGGACGAGGACGGCTCATAACTGACCGAACCATTTAAGGCGAGTAAAGAAGTGGCTTAAGCATTTGACCGAACGCAACAAGGCGATGTTTACACGTAAAATACAGATTAAATCAACGGGCGGTAAGAAAAAATATTCATCTTAATGACATTTCTGCGATATCTTGCTGCGGACGTGCATTCGTATTTGTTGCTTTTTCTTGTTGTCTATTAACACTTCTCAGACAGGTATTGCACGTGTACTGTAGGGTAACGGATATCGGTGTGGAATTGCCGATGCGTGTTCAAATACTGGAGAAGTCTTTTGCGTTCACTTTCGCACAGATGTCTTTGGGAAAAGTATGAATCCATCTTTTCTTTCCACCACCAGTTTTTGGATAAGTGATAGGGTACACCGGGCCCTCTAGCTTTGGGTGGCAACCGGTCTTAGGAAAGGAAAACTCTGAATTTCAAACCGTGGAGAAAGCAACAGGAAATCACACGGCTATCTTTCCCTAAGAAGGTATGTCTAGACATCCGTGGAGAGCCATGATCGCTTATGTCCACAAAGCATATGATATCGAATAAAATAAAATCGAATTGAATAGTTTAAACCAGCGGGTTCTTATTTTTAATTTTTAGTGTTATCCTCAGCTAAAATGGGAATAAAGCAAACTAATTTATTTATTTGAACAGACTAAAGCGATGACTAGCGAGTTAGTCTCACAGTGTAGTAAGTTTGATCTTCGCTGGGGATCCTACTACTGTGAACTTCTCCCAGATTAAACTGATCTTAGTAGTTAAGCACGACACTCAGTGTAGCGTAATAGCAAGTTCATCTCGTTGATGTAATGAGTTCTACCTCAGTGTCCAACTACGGCGACCATTTGTGTGTTTTATCACAACTCTTTTAAATCGACGCATCTCCACAACTCTTACGTTATAGAACGCGAGTTAGAATCTTTTTTTATACTAAAATTCACCCCAAACAAGGACCGATATCATCTCAAGGTACAGGGTTACTGTTAAAATGATTATGGTGAATGAAAGAGGAAGTGGTAGGAAGTGATGGGATGATCATAAAGACAAAGATGACATATATAGGTACCTCCACGAGATCGCTAAAAGATTAGCATACAGTGATGAAAACATGCTAAAAACGTAATGAAAACATAGTCATTCGAAATTTTGATCAAAAACTTCTTTTTCAAAACCTTGTTTTTCGTCAGCAGTTGTACTAACTTTTAGCCTAGCAAATTTTCGCTTCTTTTTGTGGTGACAGACACATTAATTTAGAAATTCTTGCAAAAATAAAATAATTATCGGATTTTAATGAAATTTTCAGAACTTATTCACAAACGAATGAAATTATTTTTGAAATTTTTTATTAGAAAATATTGGTAAAAATACTTTTTATTTTACATGTGTTTCTCCCCCGACTTAATTTCATGAAAGTTTGAAAAATTCATCGAGATAATTTTTAGTGACTATATTATTAACTAATAAGCAGCATGTTTTGAAGAATTTAAATCACCGATTATTTTTTTTTTGCAAAATCGGACACGGTCTTACCGAAATGCAATAAAACTAAGACATTATTTAACTAGGGAAGCTTTTAATTGCTTTTATGAATAATATATATTAAAGACAATATTGTCCGAAGAAAAAAATTTCAATGCAAAATGAATGTTTGCAAGATTTGTTTTTCATTTTTGTACATTTTCTTTTACAATTTATAATTGAATAATTTATAAAGTTTTTGAATCTTTTAAAGTTTAATTTCAGTGAGATAATTCTTAGGGAATATTGTCATTAAGTTAAACTATATCATATATTTTAAACCTTATTACAAACTGAAGATTCCAACTATTTTAA
Source organism: Acanthosepion pharaonis (assembly GCA_903632075.3). Classification (NCBI taxonomy): domain Eukaryota; kingdom Metazoa; phylum Mollusca; class Cephalopoda; order Sepiida; family Sepiidae; genus Acanthosepion; species Acanthosepion pharaonis. The sequence goes on from CAHIKZ030001190.1 coordinate 123,756, forward strand.
GAAGAATTTGTTTTATATATGTATATAGATGCAGAATTTCTGAAGTATGGATGTATAAATTGATAAATCTATTCTTAAAAGGTCGCGTGTTTCAAGGGTTGTCCTCTTTTACGAGGAAAAAACAAAAGCCTAATGAAATTTATCTGCTACACCATATTTAACTATGAACACATTCGACGGTCAATCCGCCATCGATAAATCGATTAACATGTCAGAAAAATCAAGGCCCCCGTGGTTAGGAAATACTTGTGTACAACATTTTATGCAATAAGAGTAACATTTGTTTCAAATCAGATCAACCGAACTTGCTAATTTTCCTCAAATAGCGTTTCAGAAATATATATTTTATTTTTGTAAGATTTTTAAAACGGAAAATTAAGTTTTGTTTCTAGATATCTAAAATATTACTGACGTTATCGATTTTACTGAAAACAAAAATGAAAGTCTATTCCAGTCAATATAATTACTGTCTGAAATTCACCAACGTATTTTGCTTACAGGGTATAGTAAATTGAATCCTTCAGGAAAGCTTTTTCATTTTTAAAAATTCATTTTAAACCTTCCGTATACCCAATACGTGGAGGTACTTATATAACTATTGATCTGAAGAAGTTAAAATTTTACTGTTTAGAGAAGCACCCACGGAGGAGTCTGTTTCTCAATGTGAGAGTTTTTTTGAGAAAAGCTGTCTGAGTGGAACTTTCTCCTTACATTTGATATCCGGGGGAAATGAGGCTGGTTCGACTACGCGGATGTAGCATAGCGTGTCCTAGCTGTAAAGGTCTGAACTGCTGGAATTAAAGAATGGAATTGATCTGGGCATTTGCCATGGAAGTAGCGATAGGATTGCGACTTTGTGTCTGTGAGGAAAGAAGTTGCAGAGTGGGAAAAGTCTTTTGAACTCTATCAATACCGGAAAGTGAAGGTGAAGCAGTTTATTCAAAACTACTACTTTTTGTTTCCGAATTCCAGCAAGCGTTGTGATATAAATGTTGATACGAGTAAGAAATGTGCGGAATAATGAAAATACTTTATCTCACAATATCAGATAACACAAAAATAGATGTGCGGGTAGCAGTTATCGGCGCGCAAAACAGAATCAACGCCTCGAGTTCAACAACCGGCTGAGTCTGCTGCATTCGTATTCGCACAAATCAATCTGTCACACGCCTTGACCGTCTTTTGAACAGGAGTAAAGGTTTATCTCTTGTTTCTTGCTTAGGATTGGATTTCCAGTTGATCCTCCTAAAATAGCCTCATTCTCTTTCACTCCCAGCAACCCCTTGCGTCTTTCCATGGAAGTAGCGATATGACTACGACTTTCCGTCTGTGAGGAAAGAAGTTGCAGAGTGGGAAAAGTCATTTGAACTCTATCAATACCGGAAAGTGAAGGTGGAGCAGCTTATTCAAAACTACCACTTTTTGTTTCCGAAAGTGTTAAATCTCTTATCTATAAACATTATATTTAGTGGGCAAACGTGTTTGAGTTGGCATTCCTATTATTTTGAAATAAGGAAATTAATATCAACCGGCCTAGAAATCCTACTAAAGAAAATGTCCTTCACGACAGGAATCGAACTTGTATTCCTTTTCCTATCAGGGAAACCACAATTTTAACCAAAGTATGCCGCTATGAATAAGGCTACGGAGATGCGTCATGATGAAGTAATCTATCTATCTATCTATCTATCTATCTATCTATCTATCTATCTCGGCCCGTTCCTATCTATCTATCTATCTATCTATCTATCTATTTATCTATCTATCTATCTAAGCTGATGATATCTATCTACATTACATGTTCTTTCTTTCTTTCTTTCTTTCTTTCTTTCTTTCTTTCTTTCTTTCTGCCTCTTTGCTTATCTTTCTCTTTCTATATCTTTAGCTTCAGTTATTCTTTCTTTTTTTTTTTCTGCCTTTATAACTTCCGTTACCTCGCCATGTCGACTTCTTCTAATTTTTGTTGACTAAACACTTTCATCTGCTCTTAACTAATTGTTATTGCAGCGATCAAATCATTTACACCCGACTGACATGGCGCCGGACACATGTCAGCCACGGTTGACTTCATATATATCCTTTTTCCAATATAATTACAATAATTAAAACTTGCCTACCTTTGCTGGTGTATGGGGCGCTTTCAGCTGCCATGTGCAATATCCTCGAGTGAGTGCTTTGCGCTCTTGGACGTATAAGTGGATTAATAAACAGATCTGGAGGACTCACATACGGTGGCGCATGCGCAGAAATACACGTGTTCATATGCAAGCATAAAAACATTCATACAGACACATGAACTTCTATGTGTTGTGTCAATTCATAGCGTGGTCAATCATGACTCTCTACAATTTCCTACACTTTGTAGTAGTCTCTTAATAAAGTTTATCTATTTGCCATCACTGTTAATCCCTGTACTACGAGCAATTTCACACAAACACGTTAGGTAAATTATATGCTTTTTTTCTCTGTTCCTGTTGCCTTAAATATGTCTTGTAAGATTTTCAAAGCCCTCCTTTACCATTATGCGTCCTAGAAATTTCAACTGTCTCTTTCTGACGCTCTAAAACTAATATCCTCAGCATCCTTCTGTAGAATCCCAATTCTGTTGCCTTTGATCTCTTCTTCATCTGTGATGAGAATGTCCAGCATTTACTGCCATATAAGAAGACTGATGTTAAATAACAGTTCAGAACTATTTCCTTTGAATCTAACGAAATTTTCCCATATTTTAATAGTTTGCTTAGATTTTGGAAGGCATTATTCGCTATCCCAATGCGCCTTCGGGTTGCGGTGTTGCATTTTCGTTCCTCTGTTACAGACCCCAAAACAAGCTACCCGCTCATTCAAAGAGCTTGGTGGCTTATCTCGTTTCGCTATTGGTCGGCGTTCAAACCCATCTAATAGCTGATTTCATGCTCACTTGCTGGCGCAACATAATCTTTTAACCCTGATTCCCCTACTTGGCTCACACAAACACTGAAAAATACACACGCACAAACATGCGCAAATTACACACACACACACACACACACACACACACACACACACACACACACACACACACACACACACATATATATATATATATATATATATATATATATATATATATATATATATATAAAGATAAAGGGACGTAAGCTTTAGATTTTAATTTAAAAATTTTGGTGTATAGTCTAACCGGCCTTATTAAGCTTTCTATCGTTTTTGTTTTTGTTTTTATTTTCATTTCTTCTTCTTCTTCTTCTTCTTCTTCTTCTTCTTCTTTACTCAACCTCGGTAAATAGATTATCTGTTTTTCCCATTTGCCCCCGCCTTGAATCTGTCCTGTGCGTATCATACTTTCCAAGTCTTCTTTCCTCATTATATGTCCTATAAATTGCAATTGCTTCTTCTTATTGTTAAGTATAAATATCCTTTCCGTTACCATTTTCTCTAAAACTTCGACGTTGCTCACATGTTAGGTCCATGGTATTCTCAGCATCCTTCTGTAGAACCACATTTTTCTCTCTATTGTTTTTGAATAGGCTACTTTGCAATAATAGTAGTATTGTCAGAAAAGTAGATATTTTGAATTAAAAGAGAAAGTAATTTATTAAGGTGAAAATGTATTAAAAATACACTAATTTCGGAATCTTACAAAGTAAATTTACACACCACGATCATGCATATATATATATTAATTGTGCATCAATTTCACTGCCCAGTACAAGACTGTTTCTTGTCATAAATCAATTACCTATATCGGAGATATTACCATCTACTTGAGAAGACGCCTCATATGTCATTTATCCGAACAGAGAGCCATACAGCTATCATTCCACAATCTACAAGAATCCTTAAGAAAAATACTGATCGAAAAGTCTAGAGTTCTATGTAAATCAAATTTCTGAAAACATCTCGTTATAAAAGAGGCCCTGTACATGAAACATCTCTCTCCCACCATCAAGTCTTAAAAAAATAGAAGGTCGCCGACTCGAATTCTTGCTATGCCCAACACACGATAGCTCGGAATTAACGCTCGTACTAGAATTAAAAAAAAAAAAACACAAATATTATTTGTCACACAGTCAAAAGATGAAAAGAAACTAACAACACCAAAACAAACCCTCTTGAAAATGGCGAAAAGAGTGGCCGAAAGCGCTTGGGACAATATGGACAGTTTTTGTACTCCCACCAAACGGGAAAATGTAAGAACGCTGGAAAAACTAAATAAAAAAATTTAAAAAAATTTCCTTGTTCGTCATATTTAGAAAGATTTTAAAAAAAGGGTGCTGACATTAATCACACACACACACACACACACACACACACACACACACACACACATATATATATATATATATATATATATATATATACGCTGTGGATGAATATCAGAGTCGAGCTACCGGTGAGGGATAATATATATATTATTATTATATATATATATATATATATATATATATATATATATATATATATATATAGGGGAGAGAAAGAGACGCTCATACCACATAAAAATACGTAAAAGTATATTGAACAATAAAGTGGAAGAATAAGCTGAAAAGAACGTGTGCGTGTGTGCGCGCATGTGTGTGTGTGTGAGAGAGAGAGAGAGAGAGAGAGAGAGAGAACGAGAAAGAAGGGAAAGGAAAATGCTACAATGTTAAACCCAATAAAGCGCGTATATAATTATTTATAGTCCATTTTATTACAAGTGGTTGTTAGTTCCACCTTCCATAAACTCGTTAATTATGCCGAAGCTGTAAAATATAATGTCTTCTGACCACGATATTTGTCTTGTTTTAGATTAGCATTTTTTTCGTGGTATTTTTATATAATCACCATGGAAACTTCCATTTATCGATAAAGCGTTCATTATAATACCTGCGACAGTCTTATTGCAGTTCGTTAACCATCACGCTCGTATACTTGAGCTCATAATTCGGAATAAGTGGCGCCCTATTGTATAATGTCCTAAATGAAAATGAGAAAAAGTCATAAGAGATGCCGTAAAGCAGTCTTTCTTAACCCTTTTAAACAACGGCACACCTAGGGGCAAATGAAAATATCACGACACTTAGCAAAATTTTTAAAGGGCATACATTTAAATGTTATGAAACAAAACCATAAATTTTGAATTAAACAAAGTATGTTGAATACATTTGTGTGAAAAAGGTTGATATTCATTTATTCAAATAAAGGGACATTTTAAAAGTTAAATTAAAAAAAAATAAAAATACTTTAAAAAATGAATATTAAAACAAAGTATTTAAAATAACATAATCGAAGAATAATGAAAAGAATTATTTGAAAAAAAAGTTTAATACTTATTAATTTATTCAAATACTAATGCTGTAAGATTACTACTTCCAAACACCCACACAAGTTGTATGTCGTGACAATATTTTGCTGCGGTATAGCGCTTGATAATCACTGATCTATGAAGCTTAGCTCCCACCCAAGATTAGAAAGTACAGTCTACCCAAGGCTGGGGATAGAATAGATGGATTCGTACTTTTTTTTCATTTCTTCCCAAGCAAGGCGATAATGCCACTAAGACGCAAGGGGTTGATGGGAGTGAAAGAGAATGAAACGATTTTAGAAACATGAAGAAAAAAAGAACTCCAGATTACAAATTCAAATTATTTTTTTAAACAAACACACAAATATGAACTTATTTTATTTCAATGTTTCTATTCAACTATTTGTGCAGCTTATTTAGTGTGAAACCATTACTACTTCCACACTCACGCACGCAGACACACACACACACACACACACACACACACACACACACACACACACACACATATATATATATATATATATATATATATATATATATATATATATCTTTGTCTGAATGATTGGATCTCTCTGTTATCCTTGGGAACAGTGAATTATGAATTTTTCGTTGCATTTAAAACTCTGTAAATTTAAAAAAAAAGTTACTCCAAAATTCGCTTGAGGATGAAATGGAACTAATGTTTTTAATTTAATTACAAAATTAAATTTGAAGCTTTTAGCTTCCATTTTTGAAAACATGGTTTATTACTGTGTAGAAAAAAAAACCATATTTTAAATCAGTTAATTTATAATATTAATTCTCTGTGGAAATTTTACATTGAGCACTATTTTGTAAAAAATACAAATATCAATAAGAATACCGGATTATATATCTCTTACTTTTCTATATATATATATATATATATATATATATATATATATATATATATATATATATATATATATATAATATATATATATGGATATAGATTGGTTATATATGAAGTATAAGAAAAAAAAAAAAATCCTTATATTCCCATGTAAGTCATGTTTTAACGTTAATATGTCAACGTCGGACGTATGTCCTGAAGATGGTTTATTAGACCGAAACGTCCAACGTTGACATATTAACATTAAAACAGCATAATTGTATAAAGGATTTTTTTTTGTTTTTTCCGCATATATTTTCTTATATATATATATATATATATATATATATATATATATATATATATATATATATATATATTCTAGGGTTGGTTTGAATTTTTTTTACACACACATATATATATGTATGTATGCGTATGTACATTTGTATATATATTTGCGTATTTTAGATATATGTGCATATATGTATGTGTATATTAACCACTAATATTATCATATATATATATATATATATATATATATATATATATATATATATATATGACAATATTTCGTGGTACAATTAAGATCGCACGGCATACCAATGTTCCACGTCATGACGGTTGAGAATGCCTGCCCCAAAGAGGGAAATCACATATGACGCGACACAATTAGTGGAAACGAACAAAGAAACAAAATGTAAAAAAAGGAAACAGATGTTGTGATATTGTTATGCATATCGGGTGTTGCCGAATGACAACGTTAAGACTTGGTTCACATTGTTGCTCAAAATTGTGCTAATCATGAAGAATGTGTTACAATATCTTTTAATTCATGGGTCAAGCACAAAAGACTCACACAAAAGGAACATAAAAAAATAACAAGATCACTACTCTCTCCGGAGCGAGTTTATAGAGTCCGACATTTAACAATAAAAAAGAAAGGCAGACTTTGGTAATTTTTCAGATATAGAACGAAATAATGGTAACTGTAGAGAACAGAATAAATCACCAAGCCAGAGATTCTTCTTTTCTTAATGCCATCTCTCCACAGAATCTTTTGTGTGTGCATTTGTGTGAATTGCCACGACGTCTTGGGAAAGATAGTGAAGTGGTTTCGCGTTTGCCTTCACTACTTTGTCTTCAAAATAGTCCTGTCCACTCGTTACATTTAAAATAATATATTTCTTCTCCTTGAACGGTTACCACCGAAGGCTAGAGATCCCAGTCTACCCTGCTATTTAACCCATGGCTGTAGGGAGAAATGGTGGATTCATACCATTTTTAAAGGCATGTGAAAGTTAACGTAGCAGATAATGTCGGAATTTTGACTCGGTTCGCTGATTCCACTTTGCCCTGATAACCGCTACACTACCTGCACATTATATGCCGGTGCTATATACCCCACAAACTAGGTCATGAACAGAACAAGGTGTCGTATTAAGAAAGTTAACCCAGAGAAGGTAGGGATGTGGACGAACTAAACGTCAAGAAAAAAAGCCATGAAAAAAAATCAACATTAAAATTTGATAAATTTTACTGAAGTGAAACACACTCAACCTCGAATCTAATACTGGTTTTGAGCATTCAATATTAATACATTGCCCTGAAGTTATTTGTTGATCCCAGCTGGGCATTAGTAACGTTAAGAGACGTCCATAAAAAAAAACGTAATTCAATTATATTTGCATTGCATCTCACGTAATCTCAGATATGCGTCAGGTACAAAATCTGGATACGAGTTGTTTTGCGTCTTCTATTTATGATATGAATGTAAAAACAGAATATGAAAGTAATGTGATGTTGTTCTGCCAATACTTATGAATAATTAATAAATTACTAGACTTGCAATGCTTCTCGGCGTGCGATGCATTAGAAAATGTTAAGCAAAGAAATATTAATCATGTTCAGTTGAATGTGTAATTATAAAGCCTGGCAAACTATTCCGGCTACTGACAAATGTACCGTACCAAACCGGATATTGTTTTCTTATGTTATATTTTATATCAAATATATATATATATATATATATATATATATATATATATATATATATATATATATATATATATATATCCATCCACACACACACACACACATATATATATATATATATATATATATATATATATATATATATATAATTTAAAAATGTGTATTTGGACATAATCTCTTTTTTTTCTATAATTTATGTCCATAAAAGAAATAAATTATACGAACACATGAGAAATTATATAAAATTAAATTAATCACAGCACCTTGTCAGTCGTTTTCAACGAAATTTGCATATATATATATATATATATATATATATATATATATATATATATATGAACACAAACACACAGACATACACAAGGTGACTGAAAAGTTATTTTCCATATGATGTACTCTTCCGTCTTGTAAAATATATAATTAGACAGGAGAAAATTAATAGATTTACATCCGACATTATTTTTTTTTTTTTTACTTCAAACGTTATTATAGTGGAAACTCATATTTGAAATAGATGTTTTAATTTTATTTTAAATAGTGTGTATTACGTCTACCGGCCTGTGCATTCGAGTAAAGTAAAGATAAAATGTTGAAGGTAGGAAAATAATCTTCATTCCGTGAATCGTTCAGAATAGTAACCTCAGCTTTGCTGCTGCGAGCATGACGTTTCGGTCAATTGAATCTCAAACTTTCTTTAGGTGTATCCGGTAATTTTCAACTTTTTAGAATAATTTTCTTTTCTCCATTGATTGAAGCAGCGAGGATTTGTTTGGCAATTAAGGCCAAATTGCCGGATAGTCTAGAAGCTGGCTTTAAGTCGGAGAATCAACTAGCCATAATGTAGCAATGAAAACAACAAAAAGTGAAAATACTCGTCAGAATGATGGTGATTCCCTAAACGTAGCTTTGATGTGGGGAATGGTCGAAAATATGGAGCACCAAGTGAGATTCGAACTCACTATTCAGTTGTAATTGATCTTGACAAAGTTGTTAGACATTACATCACGTCGAAGTGCCCATATATGTCGGAATGTTGACTTCTGAACTTTATACACTAGTTTTAGCTCTGTTTTCAATGTACTGGTTCAAATGTGTATAAGGTGTTATGAATAATCAAGAGAGGTCTCCCCTTTTTTTGTTACTCCCCACTTTGAGAGAGCTATTTCTGTTTACTGGGACTATAAAAGGACACTATACGCGAACCTTGTACTCTCAGTTGAATAAAGTTTTTTTAAAGCCTACACCTGTGTACTTTTGTCATTACATAAGGTGCGATTTTCTGTAAATAAAAAAAAATCGCTAAGTTTATCAAGACTTCTACAATATTTGCATTATTTGCATTCGGACTAATGTCTTCGGACTTGTTATGATCACATTTCAGTCTTTGTGCCATCCAGCAACAGGGGATCGACAAAACTCTTTATTTAATCTACGCTGGTAGGTTGCTCTTGTTCCGTTCTTGTTCAGCTCTTCGTATCTAGGACTATCTCGTCTTGCTCTTGTGTAATACTGCGCAGACATTTGAAGAAGCTTAGAAGATGCAACGGCTGAAACATTGTATAAATAACAACAAAAATGTCAGTATTTGGAATACAAATAATATAAATAACTAGCTTAAAAGTTGCATTCCGATTATAACTTAATCATGAGATAATCTCATTCTTTTGAATTAATTATAAAATTTCAATTTTCATATTTAGATTTCGGTATTATATAATCCATACGAGTGGATATGCCGCTAAACAAAACCAACCAAACCAAATATTGATACTTAATTTCTGTCTGAAATTTTGGTAAGAGGAATTATCATTATTTAAATGATTTACATTCGGAACAATGTCATCAACTTCGTTGTTATTACGAACCAAAGCTTTAATCCACGAAGCTATTGTCCACAGCTTAGTGGATTAAAGGGTTGGTTAGTGAATTTGGTAGCATAGTAATTGTGAATTAAACCAGTGAGCTAAGTGGTTCAGTGCCAGCGATAAGTAAGTAGTACCATAAAGAACACGACCAGACATCTCCATACGTGGACATCGAAACGAGAATAATCTACCCCAGTGGATTAGATAAAGGATTTAGTCTGAAATTTCTTGAAGATTACCCGGATCGCCAGACACTTTAAGAATGCCAGAGGACCTAACGAACGAAACGTTGTGATAACAACAACAAAGATTATGGCATTAATTAAACTACTTAGAACAAGTACAACTTCTCTTCTTCCGACTGAAGGTTGCAACAGAAGCGGTAGGATTGCATGTAAATTTCAAGAAAAACTGAGCATATGTTATGCAATCATCCAGACTGTGTAATTATGACATTAGCAGAAAATAAACTGAAGCAAATAAAAGACTTAATGTATTTTGTTTTTCTATTTAATCGGTGTCACCCGATACAAGGCAGTAAAGCCACTACAACGCAAGGGGTTACAGAGTGCAGAAGAATTAGGAACAGAAACATTAATAATGAGCGGAAAGAGAAAAGAGTAATCAGGAGGACAGTATATAGCGATTGGCATTGCATTTAAATTTTTACAGATTAAAGTTGGCTGGAAAGCATAGAGCCAGACGAAAGTTCCACAAGCGAGAAGTACGAGAAAAGAAGCTGTTAGCATAGAACTTACGCCAATATCTAGGCAGCTCAACTGCATTCAATTGATGAAATCTAGGCAGCTCAACTGCACTCAATTGATGAAATCTCGACACCGAAATAGAAAGGGTATAAAAATCGAATCTCCCAAACCATCTGAAAATAAGTTTCTCTCAAGCCACAATGGAAAGCATGCTGCTCTACGGTACTGAAAGCTGAACTTTAACAAAGAAGTCGGCTTGACGGGACATATACGAGGATGCCCATACTTGGTGTATCATGGAGGAAAAAAACCCAGAAAACAAACAAGGAGCTGTACGTAAAACAAAAGAAGACTGTGATTCATTGGGTACATTTGGAGACGGAAAGAAAAGTTAAGTACTCTTGTAAGAGCCTAAACATGAAAACGGAAGAAAAGGAGAGCGATTAAAGAACATGTGGATCAGCTGAGAAACGATGAGTGGAGACTTATGAATATCATGGGAGACAGGAGAAGATTGGAAAAAGACTGGTTGTTTGAGTTCGCTTGAAATAAAGAAATGTAAATTATTTGTGAACTAAATGACTGTACTTGTCTAGTAATCGCGTGAAATTCAAGTGCTTGCATGTAATTCTTATTAGAATTAAAAGAAATGCGGAACATAAGTTTCTGGAAAATCAATCGAGCAACTATTAAAAGCTGAGATTTATATCGTATATTTATGATATAAATATATTCTGGAACGATAGTACGGGTTGATCGAAGCCTTGTGAGTAATATTGCGTAGAAAACTGCGATACATTGGAAAAATCTGGATGAGGAAAGAAGAGCTGTTAAGTAAAGTACTCTTGAGGGAGCCCAAATACTGAAAACGGAAGAGTGATAGATCGACTAAAACGTACGTGGATCAGTTAAGAAACGATACTGGTTTGAGAAGTGAAAGAACCAATGAAGGTCATTGGAGACAGAAAAGATTAGAAGAAAGTAGTCAATGGTGTTCGAGTTTGTGTGAAATAGAAGAAGTGATCTTTATAAATAAGCGATTGTTTAGTTAAAGGCTTTTATCATTAAAATGCTACGTTATTTAAATAAAACCAGTCCTGTCTTAGAATTTAGATCACAGCTTGGGAGAAAAGGGATATAAGAAATGATACATAGGCTACGTTTGGAGGCGGACAGAATAGCTTTTAAGTAAAGTGAGAGCCTAAACATGAAAACGGAAGTAAGGGGGCTGATTAAAACATGTGGATGAGCCAAAAAAAAAAAAAAAACGATATTCGTGAGAGGAGTGAAGAACTAACGAAAATCATGGAAGACGGAGAAGAATGGAAGAAATTAGTCTATGATGAGAAGAATCTTCTTCTTCTTCTTTGGTTTTTGTAATATACACATTTACTTCCGGGTCCCAACCAGAGACCTAAGGTAAGAAATGGCTTCCTGACATCATCTACTGATCATTTTTTGTAAAAAAAATAGGACGTTTTTGTTTTTATCATACGCCTCCGGTATTTTTTTTTTATTGGATTAGAATTGAGATCACAGCTTGGGAGTAAAGTGATTCATTGGGCACATTTGAAGACGGACAGAAGAGCTTTTTAAGTGAACTGGGAACCTAAACATGAAAAACGGAAGTAAGGGGGACTGATTAAAACATGGGGATGAACTAAAAAGAAAATGCTGGTGAGAGGAGTGGAGAACTAACGAAGATCATGGGAAACGGAAAAGAATGGAAGATACTAGTCTATGGTGTTCGAATTCGCTCGAAATAGGAGGAGAAATAATACAAATAATGATGGACAATCTTTAACCTTCGTGCAAAAAAAAAAAAAAAACCCAAAAAACGGTGTGTCAAAAAGACGGTTTTTCCCTTGACACCGCTATTATTTTAACTACCTTCACTCCTTGGCAATGTTTATTGTCTTAAAAAGCAATGATTAGAATTCTAATAAAATTTAAACATATGATGAAAGTGAATTTATACATTTTCCTTGTTTTTTAGAATTTAGAAAATTATTAAACACTATTTACTTATTAAATTATTTATTATTATATATTATTATTTATTTACAAGAATAGTTTTATATTTACAACACTCTAAAAAGTAATACAGTTGTATTAAAACTAATGCACTGCAATATTTATCATTTACATTTCAACAAATAAATATGAAAACAATGTTTTATTCATAAATTCATAAACATTTACTAAATTATAAAAATATGTGACCCAACTATAAAGAAATCCTTATAATTTACCATTTTATAAAGTTCGAATCCATTGGCAATTAGCCGATGTTTTGTCAACCATTCCAATAAACAATTTAATAAATAAATAGTGTTTAATATTTTATTTGAAATTTCTTAAGAACAAAGAAAGTGTATAAATCAATTTTCATTTGTTTAGGTTTTATTACAATTCTAATCATCGCTTTTTAAAACAATAAACATTGCCGAGGAGTGAAGGTAGTTAAAATAATAGTGGTGTCAAGGGAAAACCACAAAAGCAGAAAGCCCACTAGTAAGGGTTGAGCTTAAATTTTTTTTAAAAAGTAGGAGGTGGTGCTGAAATGTCTTCGGCCCTACCTATTTCCCACAATCTGATTAAACATAAGATTTTCTTTTGTAGATCTTTCTTAGTCAGCACCATTGTATCATCTTTAAATATTGTCAGCTTCTTTAATAATAAAAAAAAAAAAACGATAAGGTACTTTCAGTGGCCAATCTCAGCACATATAATATCTTTAGAACGCAGTCTATCAAAATGTTCAGGTTTTATTACAATTCTAATCATCGCTTTTTAAAACAATAAACATTGCCGAGGAGTGAAGGTAGTTAAAATAATAGTGGTGTCAAGGGAAAACCCCAAAAGCAGAAAGTCCAATAGCAAGGATTGAGCTTACTAACCAGTGCTCTTATGGTAAAAATCTACAAATTATGGAACAATAAAACCAACATAGTCGCTGTTGAAATTGATAAAACAGTTTCCTTGTAGTCCAGAAAGTCTTTTCTAGTTATATTCAATTTTAGTCTTATAAGTAGTGAAAAATAATTTTAGCCTGACAACCTAGATTCCCTCAGACAGAATCTTCTCAAGTTTTACTAAGAAGTTCAATGGTAGGCACTGGAATCTGCGTTTCACAACATATCTCATTTATTTCATGTAATTGTTTAAATACATAAGGGAAAAAGCAGCTGTCTCTTTAAATTTGGATTCGTGGAAGATTTAAAAAGATTATCCATAACGTTGGTATGAAAGCTAATAATTTCTCTTCTCGAATTTCTCGCTTGCTCCCATGAGGATGCTTCCTCGATCCCTATAATCATAACCTGTCCAAGTCTAGGTGAATCTGTTATCGTCCCCGCATATTCCCATAAACTGTGCCTTTTATTTTGTAACCCTCTACTTCGAGTGGCTCTTGTACAGGGTGAACATCATTTTTTTTTAAAAAAAGGAGCTAATCTTCTGTCGCCCTGAATCCTTGTCATTTATTGTTCTCTCTATTCGCAGTTTCTCTCACTCCCATTCACCTCTTGCGTCTTAGTGGCTTTATCCCATTTCTAGGGGTGAAATGATTAAAAAAGATTTAAAAAAATCTGTCGATACGATTGAAAGTAAGTAGGAGGAGGTGCTGAAATGTCTTCGGCCCTACCTATTTCCCACAATCTGATTAAACATAAGATTTTCTTTTGCAGATCTTAGTCGGCACCATTGTATCATCTTTACATATTGTCAGCTTCTTTAATAATATAAAAAAAACGAGAAAGTACTTTCAGTGGCCAATCTCAGCACATATAATATCTTTAGAACGCAGTCTATCAAAATGGGTTCTTTTTTCTTCTTCCTTTTTAATGATTGCTGATCGATACAATGCTTTGATAAGCGAATCTCAAATGTAAATAAAGCGGCAATTAATTCGTTAGCCTTTGTTTGCATTTTGCGAACGTTTCAACATTAAACAAACCAACCAGAAGGCATATAATTAAACCATAAAACAAAGTACTGCATAGATATTTTCTACATTGATCAGCAGGAAAGGACAAGTGGTCAAAAATAGAAACTTACGGTTTTCACTGATCTATTTTCTAAGTTTGTTTGCCTGTTCTCTCGCCTTCTCCCTCCGATTTACTTTCCACTCTCACTGTTTCTATAATTCTTTTGTTCCTTCAAGAGCTTGCTCGTTTGCTGCTCGTATTCGTCCTTGGGCAAATCATTTCTCTCCCACACATCGTGATAAAAAGAACTTGATGTACATTTGCACGGGGAGATTATTTCAAGAGTTTCCCGTAATAGTAGGGAAAGATCAAGCTGTGAAATCATTCATTTGCATGTCTGTAAATAAACTTTCCTATAACTTTGCAAAATCCGGAGACTTAATACAAGACAAACAATCAAGTCACCTATCAGGGGAATCACATATACTTCAGCCATAGTAGTAGCAATGGTGTGTCTAGGGCAAGATAACCTGACGAAGCCCATCCGTCTATAGATTATTTTAAATTTAGATTTTTCCTACTTCTAGACTGTTGGCTTCCTCAAAAGAGTTTGGCATACTATTTAACCCATAGATGAAGGAAGATGGGTTAATACCTTTTCAAAGGGCATTAGTGTTAAGTCAACGAAGCGGAATCAAAAGTGAAATTAAAGAAGAGTAAAATGGACATGGTGAAAAGAAACCACAAAATTTAAGAACCTACTCATGTTTAATAATGTACAATATATTCGTAATCGTTATATGATATTTTGATTTCTCTTTATATTATTTCTTTTGTCGCACACGTGACATATCCATAGCTGCTCGGAGCTATACTTTAATCTGAAATGTTCACTGTAAAATATTGTCTATTTAATCGATGGAGCAGAATTAGTGCACTGACATGGACAGATATTATGTTGAAAATATGTTTGTAAAGCAATTTTTTATTATGGTACGAGCCACATCCGCACACACTCACCCATACACACACACACACACACACACACACACACACACATATATATATATATATATATATATATATATATATATTGTTTGGCAAGTTGGTATATAGGTTTGACGTTATCTATTACTGGGTTTGATTTACCATTGATGTGCATAAATAAAGAAATGGTTTCAAAAATATGCTACCTCATAAGCATTCAGTACATTCAAGTATTTATAAAATCAGCAATACCTATATAATGAATCTACAATGCTACAGCTGGTTCCTATCTATCTATCTATCTATCTATCTATCTATCTAAGTAATACCTATATAATGTATCTACAATGCTACAGCTGGTTCCTATCTATCTATCTATCTATCTATCTATCTATCTATCTATCTATCTATTTCAGTAAAAATGAAATGTTAATGACCATTTAACTAACTCCTCGCAATATGACTAATATCAAACAGGGTTGGGTATTTGATTTATTTATAAGTGATTATTAATATTAATGAGAATTCGATTGATTATACTTTTAGATTTCCTGGACTTTTTGATCAGTACGTTAGTCGACTTTTATCAAATAGCATCATTTTATCATTTTTTTTTCTTAAGAAAACAATTATTATTAGTCTATTAATTAATTTAAATGTTATTCTTTTTAAATGTTATTCTTTTTAAATGTTATTCATTTTAAATGTTATTCTTTTTAAATGTTATTCTTTTTAAATGTTATTCTTTTTAGTTGAAATAAAGTCAAAGTAATTAAGATGACAGTAAAACACAGAAATAGACATCAATAAGACTTGAATATTTTTATATTACTAAATATTATGGATATTTATAAAATTGTCTTAAGGCCAAGTCGAGGAATATGGAATGTGATGATCCTGTTGCGTCAAATAATGGGAATGAAAACTGCCGGGATTAAAAAACAAAATTTGAAATTCTGATATTTTACCTCGGCTCGAACACTGACGCCATTTTGTTAATAATTAGTTTCAAACGACGAGACCCTGGTTCGATTTTCACCATAGTCGATTCGTCAAGGTGACTCATTGGTAATGCCGGTCGATCCCAGCGCGCGGCTGTGTTGGGAAATGCTTGAAAAATATACCACTGTTTGACGTAAGCATTGAGTAAAATTGGGCGGACAAAACTGTTTGGGAGATGTCGATGGTTGTGCTAGCACGATGTCACAAGTCATCGTGACCGAGGGTTTGACCGTACTGGCCTTGGTCAACTATTGATCATATCGGATTATGAGCTTTCTCCTAGAAACTGTAACTAAAGTCCGCTCAGCATAGCTGCAGTATAAATACATATTGGTTAGGTGGGTTTTAAAGAAACACTAATGTGCTTGAGCAGGCGTCTGCGAGAGGAATTAGCTATCCACCTTAACAGACGACATAATCGGAAACGTAGAGCCGGTCATTATCATAATAATTCCCTTGCAACTAGAAGCATATCTTATGAAACTTTTACCAAGGATATCAGCCGGGAAAAGTTATTATTATTATTATTATTATTATTTCCTTTGATTTCTGGCGTTTACACATTTCTTTCCGGGTCCCGCCCAGGGACTTAAGGTTAGAAATGGCAGCATGACACTTTCTACTGACAAAAAAAAAAAAAAAAAAATTACATAGATAAAGCCCTTCGTAAAGTGTGGGCTGTACTTGTCAGAACAATTTTTTGTATCTCTTTGAGGCGTGGACTTCCAGGAATCCCTTCAATTAGTCTACTGCAATTTTTTTTCCAACCAGTCCTAGGGCTCCAACTACAACTGGGATTGTTGATGTTCCCATATGCCACATTTTCGAGATTTCTATTTCAAGGTCCTTGTATTTTGACAACTTTTTGAATATCTTCAAAGATACATTGCAGTCAGCAGGGACTGCCATATCAATAAGGAAGCACTTTTTTGTTTGTGGTATTATTATTATTATTATTATTATTATTATTATTATTATTATTATTATTTCCTTTTATTTCTTTTGTATGCACATTTCCTTCCGGGGCCCAATCAGAGATCTAAGGTCAGAAATGGCTTCATGTCATTTTCCACTGAGTATTTTTGTAAAAAAAAAACAAAAAAAAAAAAAACCCACCAAAAAACACCAAAAACAAAAAACAAAAGAAAACAAAAATAAAGACCACACGCATTTTACATAGATAAAGCCTTTAGTAATAAGTGAGTTGTACTTGTAAGTACAATTCTTTGTATTTCTTTAAGGCATGGGCTACCAGCAATCTCTTCAATGTGTCTATCAGAGCCTTTTCCAATCAATTCGAGGTCTCCAACTACAAATGGAATTATTGATATCCTCACGTGCCACATTTTTGAGATTTCCATTTCAAGATCCTTGTATTTTGATAGTTTTTTTTTGAAGAACATTAAAGATTCATAACAATCTGCAGAGACTGCCATGTCAATAGGAAAGCACATTCTATTCTTGTAGTCTTTGTTCACGATGTCAGAACGATTAGCTTTGATTGTTTTTTTCTTTTTTATATGCATCGTAAAGTCCCATAAATTTGTTAAAGCTCCCAACACTGTAACCTGGTATGGATGATGTTCATACCAGTTTCTTGCAGCTTCCTTCCCGTAAAAGTTGCATATTTTCCAGTTTATCATGCCGAATTTTATATTCAGTTGACCCTAACACTGACACAAGATGGTCAATTGATTCTAGATATTTAATTACAGAATCACTATATAGGATCAAAACAATTTTTCAGTCTGTGTGCTTGGTAATTTTTAGTTAGCAAGCATTGGTCCCGTACAGCAAGAATATTATTATTATTATTTTTATTTTTTTTTTATTTCTGGCGTTTACACATTTCTTTCCGGGTCCCGCCCAGGGACCTGGCCTAAGGTTAGAAATGACATCATTACTCTTTCCACTGACAAAAAAAAAAAATTACATAAATAAAGCCCTTCGTAAAAGGTGGGCTGTACTTGTCAGAACAATTTTGTATCTCTTTGAGGCATGGACTTCAAGGAATCCCTTCAATTAGTCTACTGCAATCTTTTCCAACCAGTCCTAGGGCTCCAACTACAACAGGGATTGTTGATGTTCCCATATGCCACATTATTATTATTATTATTATTATTATTATTATTATTATTATTATTTAAGGTTGTTTAAAATAGAGTTGAAATTAATGAATACAATTCTCAGTAGAAATACAGAAATTTAATTTTTTTTACTCATATGGCTAGACAATTATAATCCCTTTTTAATTATGATGTTAATTCTTTAGCATAGATTGCTGCGTCATTAACTATTATTGCAAGTTCCTAATGTTTTGTACGTCGGACCCTTTTAGGACCGACTTAGCGAAATACAAGCCTCTACTGTGAAAACTATTCTACAACACACACATTCACACATATCTTACCAATGTTTGAAAGTGGTCAAAAACGGTTAATGCGCCACCCACGGGTATTGGCGAGTCCGTGAAGTAACCGAGAAATCTGAAATTGCTGTCGTGGAAATTAAATTCCGGATTACTGATTGAAACAGATTACTAGCTGCCAGATTGGTGATGTCCAACTTGCATCAGCGTTACTTTTTGAACTCAATTTTACTTACCGAGTCAGTGCAAATCGATTCTATTCTCGCGATAACTAGGCAAAATTCTAGATGATAAAGCATCAGATACTGTAATTGATGACTAACCTTAGATGAAACTAAGCTAAGCTTAACAGTGATAAGAATAGAGAAACTATTTGCAGTATGAGATAATCATGTAATATTTATTTTTCTTTCTGGGATTAAAAGTTATCACTGTTTACATTATTTTAGTCTGACTAATGTCGTCATTAAATTTAACCAATTTTCTTTTTTAATAAATAAAAAAAAGGTTATGAGCTATATATGAATAAAGAAATAAATTGCATCACTGAACAGTTTTTTTTTTTTAAAAAGAAAAAAAGTTTGAACAAAGTAACTATAAACAAAATTTTTTTTTTGCTATCCTCTGCCAGCCGCAATGATGGTGAAAGCACCATTGCCAGTGAGACATGCTGCCAGAATCACTCCGTTTAGCGATCCTCGTCCCTTACTCGAGACGCCATCCCGCCAGTCCTCCGATGGAACGCCATCGAACGAGGGCCAATAACCCCAGAAGTCTCCACTGCCACAGGAGTAAAAAAAAACCCAAAAAACAAAAAAAAAACAAAAAAAGACCCCCCACCAAAAAAAAAAAAAAACAATCTATCAGCAAGAGAAGAATATTTAACTATTTTTTTTTATATCTCTGCATCCCGAGCGACGGACCCCGGCTCCATCGCGGACCTGATCAAATTACCGGTCGAAAATGTTTCCGCACAAGTCGCATCCCAAATCAACGACTTCCTCATTTTAAAAGGGAAAATGGTAATGCCATCCGACCGCTTCCCATCACCACGGTCAAGGCCTATGGGGCCGATTTGAAAAGGGAACCCAGCAACATCCAGACCTCTTTTGATGATGTCCTCATTTGTTTTGTGATGATTACCGGTTTCTGTCGTTGCACCTTCAGTCATCTTCAGGTGTCTATCAGTTCAGGTAACCTTTAGAGAATTTCGAACTGAAAACTTTATTTAATCTACGAAGGTAGATTGCTTTCCTTCCGATGTCCATGTCTAGGGATGCCTTGTTACGGCAATAGCGTCAGGGGTTAAATGTTATATTGTGAATTTAGTAGCATAGTAATTGTGACGTTCAATCTCTGGTAAAGGTAATACAGATTTCAATTTAATGGAAAAAGGTTTAGTCATAATTTAGCAGGAGTAATAAGAACAAGACGAGGTAAGACAAAAACTGAGAGAGCTGAAGCCCAACTTTATTTTTCTATGAGATTATCTAAAGCAGTGTTACCGGTGCCGGTAAGCGAACCTTAATCTGCCGATATGAGTCAGACAACGGAAGATAAATATGATTCCCGAAACAACAGCACTTTTTTGTTTCTTTTTGGATAAAAGTAAAAACAGAATCTTTTGAGGTCACTGAAATTGTTTCAAAAATCGATTCTTCGATTCCTTTTAACAGATTTCTGCAAAACTCGTTTTCCAGACAGTGGAATCATGCGGACAAAATATATAAGCACAATGGATATCCATTCTTAACCGCGAGCGATTCTGTCTACATTAGAACCAAGATTGGATAACTAAGAAGTTGGTTCATCGTTTAGATGAGCAAAATGGCTATATTTATGAGCGTCTTTAATATATTTCACTCATAATCAGTAATTTCATTACTTATTTGCAGTGCGTTAATAAACGTATTATCAGCAGCAGGTCGGTGGGTATAAAAAAGCGAGCCCTTAAGTAACTTTCTCTTCCTGCTTTTCCTCCTTTCAAAGTGTGTGCCATCAACTTTTCACACCAAAGCAAAAGGGGCTGTGAACGTTTCACAAACAAACAAACACACCTACGCAGGCAAGTCACACTCAAATATATTCATTAACAATTTTCGTTGTGTACGCAATTTATTTCTAGGAAAAGAAGCTCTTAAACTTTCCTTTTTGTTATCTTGCATTGCAAATCACTTAGTCTCTGACAGCACTGTTATTTTGGGCATATACCTTTTCACCACCATTGATTCATGTAAAATATTCTCGTATAAACACCTTATATTAATTATAGAAGTAGACAGCTCACTAAACATTTTTTGAAATATTGTTGATAGGAAGATCGCTTATTTTTTTATTTTATAAAGTTGTATATTTTGTTTAGGAAATAAATATAACTTTTATTATATTTATGATATTTTCTTGATAAAGATTAACATTACTACAAATGTTCAATGAATATTTTACTGTTTGTATAACAATTGTTATTTGGCAGAGATATCCTACCGCTTCCTGGTATACTCGAAAAGTACTAGTACTCGAGATTGGAGTGTTTTTGTACCGTTTATCTAAATGAACGTGAACATGAAAAAGCTCCAAATAACAGACCAGAGAAAAAAAATATATATATATACAAAGATTTTTGCGAAGTATCCAAAATCTTTGAAAAAATTTAAGGAAAATGTAAAAAGAATTCATCTTTGTCGAATCACAACATTTCGGCCTTTGTACCCTCCGGCCTTCCTCAGGTGTACCGGGTATAACAGCAAAATTGTCCAAATGCTGTAAAAGTGAAATTGTCCATTTGTTAGATTAAGCTTTGATCCGTTGTATCTTAGAAATGATTAAAGATATCTTACTGGAATTCTCCGAGGTTTTCATAACACTATTGAACTCTGTTTTGAGCAATAAGAATGTATAATTACTGTCCAAGCTTAACAGAAGAATCGTGATGAATTCAACCATAAACGAAAATGACATGTTCATCATTAATTGATCATAGCTAAGGATCGGAAACTCATGAATGATATATATATATATATATATATATATATATATATATATATACACTATTTCAGGATCATTTTTCAACTTATTCAAGATGATTTTCGCACTCTGCAATCGTCTAATTTTCTGTCCTAGAGTAACAAGGTGTCCCACAGGTTTCACGTACGATTTTATTTTCAAGTCTTTTGTTCATAGCTTTTTGGATTGTCATAGCTGAAACTCCTCTCTCACGTGACAAACCTCTTATGGATTGAGTTGGATCTTTTCTAATTGATCTCTTTAGCTCTAAGTTGAAATAATGATCCCTCTTTCTCCTGATCCAGCTTTCCTCTCTACAGTTCCCTCTTTTTTAAACTTATTCGCTGTTCTCTTGATGGTCCTTGAATGGAGTTTGATGATGGAAACCAGAGTATGGATGTTGGTGCCATTATTGAAGGCCTGGATGATATTTTTCTTCTCACCATTGCTCATTTGGTAAGGCAGTGGATCTGATACAAAACGATTTTCACCTGTTTTATTTCTAGCTGAATAAGTTAAAGGGTTTTTAAGTGATTCTTACAATGAATGCCATGAAGATGACTAAACTTTTTTATCAGAAAACCTGGAAAAAAGAAGCTCAACTAGTTTAAAGGTTTTTAGATATTAAACATTTTATGGTATGGACAATTATGCTGTTACACGATCTGGACAATTTTGCTGTTCCACCCAGTATATCGATCTGGGTAACCTACAGAGAATTCCAAACTGAACCCTTCATTTAATCTACAGGGTTAGCGTGTTCTCGTCCCACTGCTCATGTCTAGGGATATCGTCAAGTTTTTATTTTATTTAGCGTTGTTCAGTTATTGCTCGCCCGTTGAGTGCAATAGTAGACAGACGACATTCATTTTCGTACATGATTATTGTGGGGCTCACCCATTGTACACAAGATGGACTCGTCCAAAGTATACTTATACTACGGAGAGATAGCGTGAGAAAAAACGTCGAGTCAGGGTGTTCACAGTCCGGAAAGAGAGATAATTACAGCTTCACTTACATAGACTTGTACATATACTTTTCTACTAACCTGCATTCCTGGACTACTAATCTTCATTTCAAGTTTATATTCTTACGTTTAATACACATATTTTTCTACTTCAATTACTGGCGTGTTTATTTATTTGTGCCGGATTCCATCCCCGGAATCCACAACAATGATTAAACTTTGTTTTCATTGAGGAACATCGACAAATAAAAATATCAAACACAAATATTCTATGCATTTTTAAAGCAAAGTATTTTTATTATTTCATAATCAAAATCAAAATTCTCATCTTTGTTTTAAATAATCGAAAGATCGATAACAGCAACTGAACTCGAGGAACCTTCTTTCTTGAAGAATTGTTTTAAGAGAAAGATTTTATAAATTGCAACCGAAAAACACCCGTCTCCAATTAGACATTAAAATGTCATAATCCAAGCCGTAATCCCGATTATATATGAAGGGAATAAGGAGCAACCAGCCTCATTTGAATGGAAGCCAAAATTCCTGAAAAGTGTGCAAGGTAAAGGAAGTGACATATATGAGATTGTCAAGAAGAATATAAGTCAACCAAGTGAAAATCTTTTGGGCGTAAATATTTGTCTAGATTAGCTTTTCAAATAAAAAAAAGGTGTTTTTGTTTTGTCTGACACGAAATTATTTTATTTAGCATGAAATTTTAGCACGCTGATTAGTTATATGTAAATTGGGAAAAAAATGTACAAATCGAATACAATGTATTCGATTTGTAACTGAGAAAGTTTAAATAAAAAAATCAGTTGAAACGCTGTAATAAATTTTTAAAAAAATACAAAGATAAGGATACTCGTTCAAATGATGCATACAATACAGATTTAGTGTGATATATCTAAAATAGAATATGCTAATTTTTGTTTGAATCATCTTGTTTTAATCACAACGTTTCGGCCATTGCGTCCTATGGCCTTCTTCAGCTGTACATCGATCTGAGTTTCCATCGAGTGCAAGTACACCTACGAGACAATGACCGAAAAAGTGATTAAAAGCGTTGGTTTGTGAATTTGGTGACATAGTGGTTGTGAGTTCAAATCCCTAGGTCGGTAGTGTGTATTTGCACTCAGTAGAAACAGACAAGCAATAAATGAACAGTGTTAAATAAAATAAGAACTAGATGGTATACCAAGACACGAGCAGTGGAACGAGAACAGTCTATCCCCGTAGATTAAATACAGGATTCAGTTCGGAATTCTCTATATGTTACCCAGATCGATATACACCTGAGGAAAGCCGGAAGGTACAACGGTCGAAACGTTGTGATTAAAACAACAAAGATGAAGACAATAGTCCGAATATAAATAGTGTAAAAAATGTGCGAGTTATGTAGAAATAGCTGTTACTCTTAATATATATATATATATATATATATATATATTAATCGCTGTTTCAGATAAGACATACATAGATAAAGCAATAAGTCCGAGGTCTAAGAAAGAAAACAAAGCATTTATTTTATGCCAAAATACCTTTGCTTTTCAGCATAATCTTCTTAATTTTTAATGTTCTTAATTGAGTAATAAATATTAATAGTATGAATCGAACATTATGCATTGAAAATTTCAGATCAATATCTAGATAAGAACTACGTGTCAAGCTGAGAACTTATTGAACTTGTACAACAAAACCAATGAATACAATAATATTTTGCTTAAATGTTAGAATAATTTGTTAATCATATTCTTCATGAGTTGTCCGATGTAGAGTGATTTAATTCCTGAATTGATCCTGTTAAAGCAAGGTTTGCTTACATGGCCATCATCATCTCTAGTTTACAAAGGGGGTATTTTTAAACTCACAGCAGCTAATAATAATTCGGTAACCCCCCCAAAAAAAAAAAAAACTACATTCACGGGATCATTTAAGGAAATAAATTGTCAAGAATCGAAGCACCATCTCTGAGGAAATATTTCTCGTTTCTAGATCCTCTGTTTCTCTATTCATTTAAAGTTCTTCTGCTATCAGTTGCAAGCTTAGATTTAATTCTAAGCGCATCAAGGTTCGTGCTATGTCCACATTTGCAATCTGTTCTTTGTCTTTGTGTCTACCCACTTCTGACGTCATTGTCCGCGTCTTCTCACCCTCCCTTGAACCACCTGTGCTGCTCAGAAACATTCGATTTTTCCATAGCGTGTTCACCTTACGCCGTTTTAAATAGAGACGTGGTACCCAACTTGCGGCTCACGCCACACGAGGGAGGGTAATTTGATTTTTAAGGAGGGCAATTTAAGAATGAGTTGGCAGTAAATTTTTTCTAGCGAGTCTGTATGAGTATGAGTGTGTGTGCGTGTCAATACATACGTTGCATACACAATATGCATACAGGAAAATATTTTGTGTATGTATGTACATGTGTATCTACGTATGTACTATATATATATATATATATATATATATATATATATATATGAGTAACAATATATATATATTTTTGAGATGTCAACGAATACTCGTTGGAAATTTCGTAATGCTCGTTGTAGTAGAGACTTTGTAATCGCAGATACAACTCTAGTAACGCCGTTGAACAATACTGGTGTCAGACGCCTTCGAATATCCCTCGCACTAATAGTACTTGCTCGATAATACTCGCTCGATAGGTAACCACCGAATAGTGACCCGAATAGAGAAATAGTATAAGTAAATAGTACGGAGAAAAAGTTTAGTAAATAGAGAAGAGAATAGCGGTCCGTATAGTAATAGAGGATAGACTAGAAATAGCAATCAATTAGACGCCAAGCTAATTCCCATATATATATTTCCTCTATGGTCATGTGATCTTCTTAATGTTTGCTCACTGGCGATCTATGTTCAAACTCAAGTGTCGGCAGCGACACTTTATTTCTATATAACAATATATATATAGCCCCTGTCTTCTAGGGTTTTGAAGATAGACCCCCCACAACCACATATATTCTGAAACTACATTACTCAGGGTACTTGGATAAGTATACTTTATTTTGATCAAAGGGAGTCCCGGGAGGGCATCACCCCACTAAAAAATTTTCCCTTTGATATAAATTAAATTTAAATTTGAACAAGGGAATGACTCATAGGATACTTAGATAAGTATATTTCACTTCAATCAAAGAGGGTCCACGGGAGAACAAACTGCTCACTGAATTTTTCCCCTTTGATTTAAATTAAATTTAAATTTAAACAAGGGAATGACTCCTATCCAAAATATAGAAGGAGAAAACCAGAAGATGGCGGTCACATCGGCAAGATCAAAGTGAGAAAATATATATATCAAGTTGAGCAAGAAATCAGCAATCAGTGGGTAGTGCATTACAATACATATTTATAGTGACAACACTTCATTCAGTCAAGTGTTGCATCAAATACATATCAAAGGGGTCAGATCAAGCTGTTTTTGCACACACTCCCACTGAAATTTTTTTCCCTTTAAATTAAATTTAAATTTGAACTCACATCCAAAATATAGAAGGAAAAAGTCAGAAGATGGAGGCCACATCTGCAAGATCATTGAGTAATACTGAAATGCATCATTTTTCTCGACAAATTGTAACAATAATTTGAAATCAATCATCATTTTCTTACAAAAAAGATACATGATACGCAGATAGGCGCGCGTAATTCGGCTATTTTTTAAAATAAATATTGTAAAATTCTAAAATTAAATGATAATACTATTGCATATATGCAGTCTCAACTTCTTAAAGAAATTTGTGAGAGTATACAAAGGTAGGATGAAACAAAGTAACTCTAATGAGAGGAATTGCATATCCTTTTAATAAAGTTATATACACACACACACACACACACACACACACACACACACACATATATATATATATATATATGCCCTAGCTATGGGTAAATAACAGGACAGTCTGGGTTCTATAGCCTTGGATGGCTACTGGTTTAGGAGAAGGACAACTGTGAATTCAAAACCTGCGGAGGGTCGTTTGGGTTGTCTGGCTGTCGGTACAGAGAAACTGAGTTGCCTGACCCTCATACGTCGTAAAAGAGTCCCCGGTAGGCGAGGGTCAACAGCCTGCGTCTATCAACGACGGGAGAGTCCACGATATATATATATATATATATATATATATATATATATATATCAATAACAGAACAATCCTACAACAAGAAAATAATAAGTTCATGCAACAACTTAGAAGCAATTTATATTAAAAAATTAAAGCCAGCACTGAACAGAATCAACTATGTATAATGTTCTGAAATGCCTATAAAGGAACAGTTTTTCACGCTTTTATGTGCGCATGACCATGACATTATAACATAGAGGAAAAAATCCATAATGGATAATTTTTTTACGTTCTAATGAACGCTCAGCACATTGTCAACTGTTTGCATTTAAAAGCATAATAAAAAATTACGGTAATGGATGGCAAAGTACAGCTTTGCATAAATACTTGTACCCCTAAATAGCATATGGTTTTGTACTACTTGCACCCCTGAAGATGATATTGGACGAAGATCGAAAGTACTTGGAAAATGAAAATAAAAGAAATTTAAACAGTTGCAGCATATTTCTCTCTTTGATATCAATACACGGAAGGTTATTCGTGAGTATGTACGGATTTTGTTAAAAATTAGCAGACATAAGGTCTGTAATTTCAGTCATGTTTAAAAAAGAATTTGCTGCCTAAATACACACACACACACACAAATATATATTACAAACAAGTAACTATCCTGACGAATCTATAACAACGAAACCCGAGTGGTGCGTTACGCGTGAATTTTTTTTTTTATAATTATATATATATATATATATATATATATATATATATATATATATATATATATATATATAATGAAAAACAGACCACTTTAAGGTACCACTACAATAATTTATTTCACCAAAATCCTTTTTAAAGGATTCCGGATCATCAGGTAACAATTCCAACAATGAAATGAGAGGAAAAATGGGATTAGAAATTGATGGGTAGTGTAATTGTTGTAATTAAATAGGGAGGGTGAAAGTGGCAGTTAAAGAGACAATACCGAGTATAGGGAGGGTTAAATTTAAATCTCTCTTAAATAAGCTTTATATTGGGGTATATATATATATTGTATAACCATCATTTTCTTATGAGATAATCCACCGATATTTCAATATCATATTTTCTCACTCTTTCTATCTTTATTACCAGTGAATACTGTTTTATTATTATTATCATTAATATTATTTTAATATGACTTTATATTATTATTATTATTATTTTAACAATAACTTTCTCATTATTTCAACTGCCTTTTCGTTCTTTTATTTTTCTCTTTCACCGATGCCATGTTCTATGGAAGTTTGTTTAGACCAAGTTAATGGCCTTTCAGTCTTCCTCCACATGTTCACTTTTTAAATAATAAGTCACGGGGTCGGGGCATTAGTATATTACAGATGCTTGGGTGAGGCATGTCCAAAAATGTTTGGGGACCGTGGAAATCGGTTAATTATTTTTCTTCAAACTTGATGTTAATCATCTGCTGTAGATCCCTTACACTCACTGTAACATAAATACGGGGAAATTCATTTATTGCACTAAAACAACTGGTCTGTGGAAGTTGGAACATGTCCGAGTTTGTCTGACGCATTATCTCTGCGACACTCTGCGGTCATTCAAGGAATTGTCCCATCTCGTATTTTGGTGGTAATCAGGACTGAAAACAAAATGTTTGATATTCATATACATAATGTGAGGGTAAATAAGAATCTTAATGCGCCATGGTGTTAAAACATGATACACGAAATTTATGAGTCATTTGAAAAACTACAAAAAATTATCTGCGAATCTCTAGTGTTACATTTGTAAAACCAAATTTATTTTTAATGGTCTTCAGTATTTTATTACCTAGACATTATTTTGGGAGGATACCCATATTTGAGTAGACGCTCCGGTTTTTACTTACTAAATATATATTTATTTTCGTCTTATACTCGAGAAATCTTATTAAATAAAAATATCTCAAATATTTAGGCCGATAGACGAAAATGAATATATATATGCTGTTTAATAAATAAAACGCAGCGTCGACTCAAATATCTACTAAAAAACGTTTAAGTAATAAAATCTGTTGAATTGATAAATAAGTACCATGTTTCTTTAGAAATTGCGTAATCTTCGGTATGTATATTTTGGTGCGATTAGTTTGAAGGTAAAGACGGGAAGAGTCAGTTTTTAACTAAGATGGCGGCTTATAAACCTTTACTGATCTTATTTTAATCATGTATTAAGTGCAACGTTCTCATACGCTTTGTGTCGATGAGAACGCAAAAATGAGTTCTTTCGTCTTGAATAATCAGAAGCTCTTGAAAGTTCATTCTGACATACTTATTGCTTTTTAGTTTCGATGGGTGAGTAGTGTGCGGGTTAACGGCTCGAGAAAAAAAATCGGAGGGCCAAGTTCGAATTACAGTAGAGTACATTACATTCACTTTTGCGCCAAAATCCCCATGGGAAAGATATTGACACGGCGCTTCTTCTACACAATTATTGGTCAAATTACAGATTTAAATTGGCAAGCAGTTTAAGAGACAAGTTTAATTCAAATGTATGTAGCCCAGGCGCGGCCCATACTATGCAATCATTGAAAAAGATCTCATAATTACCTTCAACACGGGAATGTAGACGATGATCGCGACTGAAGTCGAATAAAAATGGTCCCGACTGAGGCGTTCTAGTTGAAAGTGAGCGAAATGATCCAGTCGGCGCGTGATTGTCTTATAGTGCACGCAATTGTAAAAGGTGAGGATAATCGGCCAAATAATTCGTGGAAGAA
The DNA here is from genome assembly GCA_903632075.3 of Acanthosepion pharaonis. Classification (NCBI taxonomy): domain Eukaryota; kingdom Metazoa; phylum Mollusca; class Cephalopoda; order Sepiida; family Sepiidae; genus Acanthosepion; species Acanthosepion pharaonis. The sequence continues at coordinate 153,550 of CAHIKZ030001190.1, forward strand.
AGAAAATACCCTGTAGAACTGAATTTTAAAGGAAATATTATATTTTTACAAACTTCTTCTCTAATACAATTCAGACTATTCGCCACGGTCGAATATTCGATCCCCATTGACGACCGTCTTTGTGCGAGTGATGTCTGAGGATCTTGGCAAAGATCTTACTTCTTTGAATATTGTGGACTGGCACTACAGATTCACAAACAAAGAACTGTACCAAATAACAGAAACCAGATCACTTGAGGACTACCAACAACAGCAACAACTAAAATGGATATCATATGCAACTCGAAGAGAAAATAATGATATAAGATGTCGATATAACACACTACTTTAAATAAAGGGGTAGGAAGGAATTTTTTTAAACAAGTGAAAAAATAGTAATATTGCTAAATTCATTATTATTATTATTATTAATATAAGCATTAGTAGGGTATTCACATGTTTCTCTCACGATTAACTCGATGTAACTGTGTCCAGAGATGGAAATTCGGGTGGACTGGGCATAATGAGAAGGGGAGCTTTTGAAAGTGGATATGAAAATGTTGTTTATTCAAAAGTATTGGAAAGGTAAAAGATTTTCTATGACAATTTATTTTCTCTCTTTATGGAATTGGTATTTGGCTTGTAATAATAAAATACAAAGGGTTCGGCTATCGCCCTGTTCACGCTCCTTCCCGGTCTTTTGAACAGGAATAGAAGTTCATCTGTTGTTTCCTGTTTAGGATTAGGTTTCCGGTTACTCCCAAAAGTCTACTTTCCCACTATACTTCTAACGTCTCCGACTAAACTGTGAAATGCTATGTTCTAATTAAGTCTTGACTTCTTCATGTTTAGAGTTAGTCGTTATCTTTCATACATAGCCTCAAGAACTTCACTTCTTGTTCTTTCTTACGCTGATACAACGCAACACGGTAACCCTCTACTTTGAGTGGCTCTTGTATTGGGTGAACATTAGTAAAAAAAACAAAAACAAAAAAAACAAAAAAATCAATACTGGATACTACTACTTCCGAGTGTGCTGGTCAAACTCTCTGCCTCCGGATCCCCAGACTGTTGAAGGGCAGAGTCTCATCTCGGGGAAACAGCTACCCGACCCCGGAGAATTTTTGGCCGAGCCTACGGGCTCGGATACCCGACAATAAACTTGGCCTTGCGCGGGGAGGTTAGTGAATATCATCAGTACCGGAAAGAGCGATAACAGCTACTTAAGAAATCTATTTTCTTGAATAAGAGAAAGATTTTTATAAATTTCACCCGAGAGCAGGACCGATTGCTCGGTCAATGAATTCCGAATGTCTCCTTATAAGGAAACCGCTAAAATTAACATTACCATTTGTGGTGTAATCTTAACAATATAAGATAACCAGAAGGACATCCTAGACAGGGTAATAGAAGAAAGCAAGAAGAAAGGACTAACCATCAGCATATATGACTCGAAGAGAATAATGACATAATCAAGGTGTTGACATTCCACACTATTTCAAATAAAAGGTTAGGAGAGAACCCCCCATCAGTACCGGAAAGATAGATAACAACTACTGGACTTGAGATACTTGTTTTGCTGAAATATTGTTTTAAGAGAAAGATTTTATAAATTTCAATTGGCTGATCGATCAATGGATGCTGAATGTTTCCTTATAGGGAAACGGCTAATCTTACAATTGCCATTACTATATAAAGCAAACATGTTTCCAACTAAGCCTGTCATTCATTTCTCACTAGATTATCTACTGCCGTGATCTTGTGAAAAACTAACGTCGGTAAATATCCATTTTCAGAAAAAGACAAAAAGCAAGCGCTAAAGCAAAAGACTAACAATAATAATTCTCTGAATAAAAAAAAAAAAAAATATTCTTATTCCCGAAATATCGACATTGCGTCGTCTGAATAAAAAAAAAATCCTGATATTGCTTTGATGTACTTGTTGCATTTTCCGGTCATGTGTATATCGACTGATATCTTCTTAAACTATTAATGCTATCCGCATTGGTGCTAATTTAGAAAATTATGCGAACTAATTAAGCGATGTTTTTCGATAAATAGTTATTTTCAGTGTTTCTACCTGTGTTTTAAAAGATTTACACCAAATTAGTTATGGTTTTATGTTGGATTGTATCGATATTTTGAGTTTGCGCGGTGCTTGTTATATTAGGCGATTTTCCATTATTTTTTTCATTAATGCGTAACATTTTTAGACATTATGCTCATTTCATATGCCATTTTGTTGTAAATTATATTGGTATAGTTGGACTGTGATAGAATGCGCGTAACAACGAGAAACAACGCAGAACAATAAGATAAAAAGGGAAAATAACGAGAAACAAATGAAATCAACTTAAACAAGATCATTAATAATAATAATAATAATAATAATAATAATAATAATAATAATACGCAGCATGCAAATGGAAAATGTCAGCCACATGATTAGCGCTTGAGGAATGCTTGCGTAGAAAGAATACACGTACCGCCAAGACAAAGTGACCTCCCATCTGCATTGGTGCCGATGTAGGAAGTATGGGCTTAGTTGACGAGAAATGGTACCATCGCAAGCAAGAGAAAATGGATGAAAACATCCAAGTCAAGATATTGTAGAATTTCCACTTTTAAACGGAGTTTGGGGGAAAAGAGGCGTTGACCCCCCCAAAAAAAAAAAAAAACAAGAAATGTTTCCTCATCGACGTCGTTGTTCTTGGTGGCCGTAATATCCAAATCAAAGTAATTGTCAATCTTACGAAATACATTGACATTTGGATTGAAATTGTTAGAATGTGACACAGCCAGGTCTTTATTGTACCAGTTGTCATTGGAGTATTGGGCACTATACAGCCAAAAACTAAAGATCTACATTAAGAAATTCGAAATAAAGGCTTCTTTACGGCATCGAATGTTGGACGATTTCTTCAAAGATGAAGAAGAGACTTGAGGCAACGGAAATGTGGTTCTACCGAAGGATGCTAAGGATATCATGGACCGAGCGTGTGAGCAACGGTGGGATGCAAACAAGGAGGTGGCTTATACTTAACACCAGGAAGAGGCAACTGAAGTTTCTGGGACACATAATGAGGAAGAAGAACCTGGAGAATCTGATACTCACGTGTCGAATAGAGGGAAAGAGAGACAAGGGAAAACAACGCGTGACATACCTGGCGGGTTTGAGCAAGTGGTTGACAGAACGTGGTCTGGGGTTGAGGTAGCAGAGGGAAAGAACTTGTTGAGAGCTGCATGGGAGAGAGGAAGGTGGAGAGCCATGATCGCCTACGTCCTGAAAGGACATGGCATATAAAAAAGGTTCATCACTTCAGAAGTCTGCGTTGCTTGGCTCAGCAAATATTTTTCAAAAGGTGCTATCTGTTCGAGGTTATCCATTTTGATGGAGTACACCCATAATGAAAGATCTCTGATTGAAAACGAAAATCGTGCGAAAGAAGAGAAAAAATAATATTAAAACTCATACATATATCCATCTTGTATGATATAAAAAAAAACATCCCAGCAGGAGAATTTAACAAACTATAAAAATATAAGAACCTGGAGATAGAAAATGCAAGAACATAGCATTTAAACACAACTACTATTCCAGTAATAATAGGACTACTAGGAATTATGAAAATAATTCTAATATATATATTAAGAAAATCCCAGGAATCCTCAATCACTGAGATTGTGCAAATAAGCCCACTCACATGCTGAAAGAAAGCGTATCATTTTAATCTGCTCAATAACTTTCTAAAAAGATCTTTCTTTAGTTTACCCCTGACCTCTGGTAAAAGAGTTCGTAAAGGATTGTGTCAAACATCAAAACTAGAAATAATAATAATAACAGTTTGAATATAAAGATTTACTAAGCGTAGTTTAGATGTTGCATAAGGCCGAAACTATGGAACACGGAGTAAAGATCGAACTCAGTCGTAATTGTTCTAGCGAGACAAGTTTGTTAACCATTACACTAGGTCAAAGTTCCCATGTCAGTTTGAATATAGATTAAATACCCTCATTGTTTTATTTTATATCATACCTGAACTGTAACCATTATTTGGTTTTGTCTCTTGTGGTTTTGTTTTGTTTTGTTTCATTTGCTTCGTTTAGTCATGTCTCGTTTTATTTCTTTTTGTTTCGTCTTATTTCTCTTTGTTTCGTCTTATCTTCCGTTGCTTTGCTTTGTTTTCTTATTTGTAGTTTATCTTTCTCCTGTTCCCCCTCTTGTCGTATCGCTTGGATTATTTTATGACAACGACCTCGATTTGGTTCCTATAATCCAGGGATTCTCAACGGTCACGTGATCCTCTTAAGTGTGCTGCGAAATATTGTATCTCCTACATTCGCTAAAAAGTCTTTATCAGTTTTATTGCAATTTTCTACTTTTTACTTATGCGAATTAGGTTTTTCAACCCTAAATAACATAAAAAATAAGCGAGAAAGACTACGCTTGACTGAAGAAGAAATGAAGGCCTGTTTATCACATTTTCGACCAAACACTGAAGAAATCGTGAAAAACACCAGACACAGGTTTTAAACTAAATAAGTTGCAGAAATAATAAAATTTCCTATTTGTGTGTGTTTATTTTTTTCAAATCTATAGTTTTTATTTCATAATATTTAAATGTAAAGTCTTTTTATTGCTAAGCGTGCCATGATATTTTCATTTGGTTCTAGGTGTGCCGTTGCTTAAAAAGGTTGAGAAACATTGCTATAATCAATCGAATTTAAGTGATTTTAATTACTTTTTAAAGGTTGATTTGATTCATGTTTCTTGTATTCCAACTAATATTATTTCATGGAGTGTAAGCGAGAAAATTAACTCGTCTTGTACAAGGCTGTATTTCTCGCAAATATTTTTCAGGAAAGGTGTTTTTTTATTTGGGGGCGGAAAATTCAACCTGGAAATCAACACTGAACGTCTTTAAATCTTCAGTAGTGAGACGTCTTTTAAAGTTATCTTCTCTTGATTCAACAAATTCACGAATGGTGTATTGCAAACTGGGCTTTCAAGTCGTTTTCTATTGGAAAAGAGTCATTTTCATGTTGATAACATATGTAAATATGCATAAATCATAAATAGATAGTGAACAAGCTTGTAATTTTGTTACAATTTCTACTACTGATGTGTCTTAATAAAACATCAGTTCTCTTAATTGTGGCACATAACAGATTGTAATTGGAAAAGCTGTAAGACAATGTCGATTGTCTTACCATGTTGTTCCATTTTTTGTGCTCGAAATCGGTAAATGAATGTAAAATGTAGATATTCTATGAATGCATCAGGCGTTGTTGTCTGCCTCAGACTACAGTGTAACCCGGATATAAGAGACCCGTATATAAGAGAAACCAGGATATAAGAGAGATTTTCTCTGGTTCCAAATTAGAGCCTGTGTTAATGTATATAAAATAGACCAAACCCGGATATAAGAGAAACCCGGATATAAGAGACTTCTTCTCCGGTCCCGACAACTCTCTTATATCCGGGTTACACTGTATAAATAATAGACAATGTCTTTTTAAAAAATCATTTCATCCCAAGCAAGACGATAATGCCACTAAGACTAGGGTTACTGCGAGTGAAAGAGAATGAAAAGACTTTAGTGATGAGAAATCACAATAAAAGAACAGGATTCAGGAAGACAGAAGTTGGCGATTGACGTTTCATTTAAATTTTTGAAGGTTGTAGATGGCAGAGAAACAAGAAACCAGAAGAGAGTTCCACAGGCGAGAAGTGTGAGAAAAGAAACTCTTAGTATAAAACATAGGGTTGCATCTAGTTATTTCAACAGTAAAATCTAGTAGCATGCTTAAATTCATGCAATCGAGACACCAAGAAGGAAAGCTCATAAGAACAATTGCTGTGAAAATATTTTTTAGAAATGACAGAAGGAAATCACGTCACGTCGGTGAGAAAGACACTGAAGTCGAGATGCCAAGTTATGATTGATTACGTTATAGACCCTTCTTTGAATTTTGTTAAAAATATCGAGATATTGTAAGCTCCAATAAGAACATTTCAAAGTGTTTGGGTTTTAATCTGCAGGCAGTGAAGAGGATTCGGAAAGAGTTGGATGAGTCTAATGGTGATTACAAAGGTACGGCTTTCTCGGAAAACTCACTCTGATCGTTCTTATAAGAAAAAACTCCCGAATTTGTTGGTGCGTGTCTCAAAATCAACACAGGGGCTTACATCAAGTGCTGCGCTGGGTCAAGATTGTGGCTGCTGGAAGGCACTATGTCTGGCAACAGGACTCCATGCCACACAAGCTGGAGAACCAACTCATGGCCGTCAGATAATTTCGGCGACTACATTACCCTTTACATTTGGCCACCTAACTCCCCAGAATGAGAGCATCTTGATTATTATGTGTGGGTTGCAGTGAGAGACCAAAAAACTTTTTCTAACACGAAAGATGAACTGAAGGCAAGGATTATTGCAGCATTCGCCAACATAAACAAGGAGACCGTCCAGAAGAGTTGCAGGAGATTCTGAAGTCGTCTGGAGGCTGTGGCTGAAACCAATGGCTATTTTATTAAATAAATTTACTCTTTAGTATTTCAAGATAGTTTTGTGTAATTTTGGTAAATATATCTGTTAAAATACGATGCTAGTGTTATTTTCATTTTTGCGTAATTTAGACAACAACTTATTCATCGTACTCTGTATATGCTTTGTGCTAGTTGTTGAGATCGTGAATCTACGGATTATAATTTATTTAAAAGTTTTTTAAATCTGTGAGAAAAAAGAATAGATGTTTCCAAACACTTTTTTTAGTGTCCTTGCTTTGAAATTTCAGAATCATTATTATTAAGTGGTAAAAACAAATCTAATTTTACTGTACGTTTTTATTTTTAGCGTTGTCTCTGTAATCGTCACATACACACGTTAGCACGCATTTACTGAAATAAATTTACAATTTTCTAAAGGTCATTTTATGTCTGGTGTGCGTCTGTATGCAGAACCAAGTTTCTGAAAGATTTTCTTAGAGAATGTGATTCCTTGATATAAATGTCATATAAATAACCACACGCACATACATACAATTCACACACAAACACGCACATATAATAAGACAAGAGACAAACAATAATAATAATAATAATAGTAATAATAATAATAAATATTTCTCAGTCAAAAACTTTACAGCATGAGAAGGAAAATACCATTTTTATGATTTTTTTCTGAAAAACAATATTTGTTGTTTGAGAAAGAAATAAAAAAGAAGGAAGACGTCAAGAAAAAAGAAAGGAGAAAAGAAAAGATTTTAAGAAAGAGTAAAAAGATAAAAGGAAATCAAAGAAAATTACAAGAAAGGAAGTAAAGAAAGAGGAAAAGAAAATGAAAAGAAAGAAAAGGAAGAGTTCAAAAAAGAAGGGCGAAAAAAGAAAGAAAGAAAGGCTTCGAAAAATGGAAAAAAGAAAAGAGAAAAAGAGAACTTGAAGAAAGAAAGGAGTGGACTTCAAAGAATAAAGTAAGGAGAAACGAATGAAAAGAGAGAGAGAGAGAGAGAGAGAGAGAGAGAGAGAGAGAAAAGAAAATTTAAGATTTAAAGAAAGAAGGAAAGTAAGAAGAAAGACTACAAGAACCAAATAAAGAAATAATAAAAAGAAAGGAAAATGATAGAATTCAAGAAAAAAAAAGGAAAATTTCAAAAAAGAAAGAAAGAAAGAATCAAACAAATGAAAGAAAGTTAGACTTCAATAAAGAAAGGAAGGAAAAAGAACGAAAGAAAGAACCGAGCAAAAGGAGAGTTCAAGAAAGAATAATTAATTAAGAAATGTTCCTTTGAATGGAGTTTTGCAGCAGATGATAGTTTCTATCGCCTGGTAGAAAATCGATACAAATGATTGTATATTGAAGGAAAATAAAATGAATAGATTTGCATTTTCTGTATAAGAACGTAAAGAGAAAAAATAACAAAAAAAAAAAAATGTTTTTATAGATTAAACATCTGTTATTCAAAGTGGCATTTGCAAACTTATTTGGTGCCATTAGATGATCATATCCGATGCTCAGGAATACTCAAAAGCGATGCGAATTGTAAACAGTAAATCTATTTCGATTAGGCATCATGCATGAATATTGATGAAGGTAACTATTGTGATTGGATGACGAGCGATAAAGCCATATGAATATTCATGAAGTTCAGGTGTAGGCAATGCATAAAACATGCGACGGACAAGACATTTGATCTATCATTCAAGCAGATAGTATTTTAAAGAAGTACTCCAGCAGACGGACTACGACTTATTAAACGTAGGAATTTGTAACAGAAAGTAGTTTTGTAATTGAATTGGGATGTGGCAAAATCATTTAGGAATTTAATAACCCAAAGTAGTTGATATATATATATATATATATATATATATATATACTAATTTAACTAATTTGGGTTTCTTCATGATATACTCAGCACCTAAAGATTGCAAGACCGCATAAAACTCTGAGTCGTGCTATCGTTTTAGATATGTTTATTCAGTAATATATACTTATGGCTGTTACATAACATTAAGCACTGTATTTGTAACACCTGTAGGAAGAAATATATTTATATGTACGTGCAAGTATATGTGAGTGCTTATACTTCTCGATTTTTCTTTTTTGATTCCTTTTGAAAAACAAGACCACAATTTCAAAACAAATAGCCACCCAATTTGAACAATCATTAAACGTGAAACAAGCTGTTAATGAATAAATAAAAATATATATATATATATATATATATATATATATATATATATATATATATATATATATATATATGTGTGTGTGTGTGTGTGTGTGTGTGTGTGTTAGACTGTAATTAATGCAGTAGTTATTTGTTTATCACAATCGACAGCGGAAGAAAATTTTGAAATTCTTCGAAAATTTGAACCACGAGGAAGTCTATGGATTATTCATGAAAGTTACTGTCATTTGATCTGCAATGATAAGAATAATATACTTCTGGTTTTTAGAATATATTCATATTTCTAAACATTTAATGGATTTTTATTTTAATCCCGTTTTTACACAGTGTTTATTTTGTTTAACGGTGGACGTTCTACTTAAATACGGGTATCCACTAAAAACGTTTGAAATAATAAGCATATATTAATATTTTCAATTTTTTGTACTGTTTCGATTAAATAAGCACTTTGAACACATTTGAAAAGCTGTGAAACAAAGCACTTTGAGGTTTCCAGACTCAAAAAGCTCACCATATTCAAAACACCAAGTTTCTGCGAAATTGTGAGTCCATTGATCCAGGAAATATACACGATAAAATCAAAAAAGTGATTTAGAATATATGAATTCATATGATTGCCGCAAGAACAACATCGATGATTCAAATAAAGTGTTATATATCAGATGAAGCCATGTTATTGTGGCCACGGCATCATCTACCGCTAACCTAAGGGACCCCTAGCGGTATCTCGTGATATCACTAGGCTTTGTTGGTTCTTCGTCACAATGCATGAGTATCAAGCTCAGGCAGTTGCAGTTTTTGTATCAATGTTGAAGCTTATCTCTTTTGATAGCAACTGGAGATATGGCTGACTACAACTGGATAGATAGTCGTAAAGCCAAATCTTCTATCTTGTTACCACGAAAAAAAAAAAAACAGAAAATAAGTCATTCACTATTAAATCGAAAAGCCAATGTCTAGACTAACAACGAAATAGAACAGAAGAAAAAATATAAATACCAAGGAATTAACCGAACTCTGAAAAAATTGTGGAATATGAATACAGCGATCGTGAAAATGTCACTTAAGGGAAATTATATGCAATTGCCGTCATTGTCGCGACAAGAAGAAATAAAAAGGAATTTATTATCGGAAAAAAAGGAGACGTGTTGTCTAGTGTTTTGGTTAATGACTTTCTCACAGGAATTCCGATGAACCCAGCCCAGGACATTTTATTATGTTCTATCGTTCCTTATCGGGAAGCGGACCAAATTGGTCATCCATATCAGATATTAAACAAAGACGTCGATTTCACTGATATCCTATGTAAGAGTTGCTCCGAAAAATAATACTTATTATGTTGGCCTACGGGATCAAATTTGTATTTTCGTGAAAAAAGCACTAGAAGGTAGACTTTCCTGCTATATTTTCCGTATTACAGATAACAGTTTGGCAAAATGGCGTCTGACATAAAAGTGCGTACAAAAGAGTAGTGTTATCATTATGTAGTTGAATCATTCAATATACATATAAGTCTGTAGAAAAGCATTAAGTGTCCTTGCATTTTTTAGTTTTACGATGAGGCTCACTTTGTACAAGGCCCGGGGTCGCTCCAGATAAGAGTAAGAGGCACAGTTTATGCGTATAGGTGGGGAAGATAATGGTTAACACTAGACTTGAACAGGCCAAGTTGTAGTGATCGGCGAAAATTCCTCAGACTTACTATTAAGATAGAAATAAATAGTTGTGTCATTAACATAGTTACCGAGTTGAGAACTAATGACATTAGGAAGGTCATTTGTGAAAATTAGGAACAACGTAGGCCTAAGGATAGAGTCCTGAGGAACACCTGCATTGATGCAAATAGATCTAGAAGAGTGGCCATTCAAGATAACTTTCATTTTGTGATTTGTAAAGAAAGACTGAATCAGTTCAAAAATTCGTCTAGAAATACCATAACATTTCCACTTATAAAGAAGATCAATATGCCAAACCGTGTCAAATGCCTTCGAGATCTTCAAAGCAACATTGTGGACTTCCCCATTCTTATCCAAAGCTTGATAAACTCTTTCGACAATAATCGTTAATCCATCAGCAGTTGACCTAGAGAAGCGAAAGCTATATTGCTTATCCGGAAAATAAAAACCCTGCGAGGTGAGATGTTTAACAGACTACCGCATGGAAGCTTCCTTGGACACTTTAATCTTAACATTTTCAGTTTAAGGGTCAGTTGTTATATATCTTCTTTATTCTCATAATCCTCACTTTCTACCACATTCTCTTCTGCGCACGTTGTGTGGGTCTCGAGTTTTATATTTGGTGATATTTAGTTTAAAAAATTAAGTTTGAAAATATCTTTATTCAAAAGGCAAAAAGGATATTCTGTTCTTTTTACTGTTATTATTTCAAAACACAGACATACGCTTTAAGAGAAATATATTAGAAGGCTTGTGTAGAATCGACATTTACACGAGTATACACGGATAATACTTGCTCAGTGCAACATGACCAACGTATAAATGTCATTGATCCATAAATTAACATTTATCTATTAATTGTTCGACCGTTGAACTTCTGTGTGGTTTGGCATTAGCACAGAACTGTTTGATCTCCAATTCTTATCGGATAGGAAGTAGACAACACCTTATATCAGAAATAATCTTTATTACTTTAATCAGTTCTTAAGAAAACGGATTTGAGGCCCTCTAAGTTAGAAGGGGTGGCCTCTTCCTGATCTGAGATAAATGAAATTATACTTAGAGAGTGAGAGATTAAGAGAGAGAAAAAGGAGAAAGAAACTTTTCCAAGATTTCTCATAATGTACTCACACACACTCATGCAAACAAGAAATAATAATAATAATAATAATAATAATATCAGATACCGAAAAAAACAAAATTTGTCTTCTTATTGATATGGCAGTTCCTGCAGACTGTAATATGGCAGTTCCTGTAGACCGAAGATCTACAAAAAAACTATCAAAATACGAGGATCAAAATCTCAAAAATGTGGCACATGATGATATCAACAATACCATTTGTAGTTGAAGCCTTCGATAGACTCATTGAAGGGATTCCTGGTAGCCCAAGCCTTAAAGAAATACAAAAAATTGTACTCACAAATACAGACGAAACCATACGAAGGGCTTTATCTATGTAAAAAATTTTATCTTAGGACTTTTCTTTGTACCACTCTCTCAAACTCAGTAACCAGAATATTTTTTACCTCTGTCTGTATAGACCGTTCTTGGTGAAATTCTTACTTGACATTGGCACAAATGTTTGGTATTCCATTGGTAAAACTAAGACTGAAATGCAATAAGGGATAAGGTTCGGCACAAAGATCTATTTGAACTGTTAGGAAAATGAGACCTATTTGGGACGGAAGTTAGAATAACCCAGAACTTTTATTGAGAATAAATCTATATACGGATAGTGTCCAATGAATGACAAACGCAGGAATGAAATATAACAAATAAATGTATTGACGTAATAATACAATTGGTAATACGGTTAGTAGATCCAGAAATGCGGTTAGTAGCAATAATAATAATATATATATAGTCTGGGAAATTCAGTATCGAAGTATGACTTCCTTCTGAGTCTACGTGCTCGCAACTGTGACTCCTACAAAGCGGTTACGTCACACTCTTACTCTCTCTATTACTCTACCTCTCTCTCTAACTTCCGGGTATTCACCGGCAGCAGTACAAGTACACACTGGTCGAGTCCACTTGTATGAAAAAGGGGTGGACCCCATAACAGATAGAAAACGAATTAAGTAGTTACACAAAAATAGAAAAAGGTCGTAAGACAAGGATGTATCTTCTCACCGGATTTGTTAAATCTCTACAGCAATGATATCTTAAAGGATCTGAAGACCATACCAGGATCTATCATCGTTGGATGTAATATTAACAGTATAAGATACACAGATGAAAAGGTGTTGATGACTGACACAGAAAGAAAATTATAGGTCCTCCTATATAGGTTAGTGAAAGAAAGCGAAAAATGTGTGGAAAGAAAGGTGTGTACTACGAACGTTAAACAAATATAGGGGTTTAAATATCTGGGATGTTTTTTAACAGAGGGTGAAAAATACGACACCGAAATCCAAACGTCCATTGGACTAGCGAAAGATCCATAAGGAAAACAAAAAAACAAAAAAACAACAACAAAAAAAGAAGATATTTAGAAACTTCTACTGAACTGTTATGTAATATCAATCTTCTTGCATGGCAGGGGACACTGGACGATCTCTTCACAGTTGAAGAGAACAGAAACAACAGAAATCTGATTCCGTAGAATAATGCTGAGAATTCCATGAATGGAGCGTGTAAGTAACGAAGACGTCTTAAGGAAAATGGAAACAAAAAGAACACTTATGCATAGAATCAGAAAGAGGCAATTTAGGGCACATAATAAGGTAGGAGGGCTTGGAGAATAAGACATTCACATGACATCGAGAGCGAGAGGGATAGAGGAAAGCAGCCGGCTATCTACCTGACGAGCATGTGTTAATGGATGGTGGAACGCATGCCGATATGCTGGGCCAAGGAACAAACGTTGCTAAGGGCTACATGTAGTAGAAAGTTGTGGAGAGCCATGATCCTCCACGCCCTGAAAGGGCACGGCACGTAGAAAAAGAGTTTTAATTCACCAAGATAAAAATTGTTATTTTTAACACCTCTAAACAATGAGGATTAGAAACCATGAGAATTATGTCTGGTGTAGCCTCAGGGCATTATTATTATTATTATTATTATTATTATTATTATTATTATTATTATTATTTCTTTGGGTTTCTGTTGTATACACATTTTCATTCCGGGTCCCAATCAGAGACCTAAGGTTAGAAATAGCTTCATGACATTTTTCACTGATTATTTTTGTAAATATAAACCTAAAATCACACATATTTTACACTAATAAAGCTATTCGTAATGTGTGATCTATACTTGTAAGTATAATTTGTATATCTTTAAGGCATTGGCTACCAGAAATCGCTTGAATGAGTCTGTCGGAACCTTTTCTAATCAATCCGAGGGCTCCAATTATTGAAATCCTCATGTGCTACATCTTTTAGATTTCCTCTTCGATATCCTTCTGTTTAGATAATTTATTTTTTTTTTGAAGATCTTCAAAGATACATAACAATCTGCAAGGACTGCCATATCAATAAGAAAACACATTCTGTTCTTGAAGTCTTTGATCACGATGTCTGGACGATTAGCTTTGATTGTTCTGTCTGTGTGTATTGTAAAGTCCCATAAAATTGTTTCAGGTCCTATCTCTGTAACCGGGTATGGAGAATGTCCATACCAGTTTATTATTATTATTATTATTTCAGTATTCTTTTGTTTAAGATTTTATAATGGCATATATATATATATATGTGTATATACATGAGATACAGACAATTTATGTTCATTGACATAAAGCTAGAAGCGGACGATCATCGGTTTTCGAATATGATGCTTTAAAACATAAGTTGGAGGAGGTTGCGATCACCAGCTTCGAAACGTCCATGGACAGAGCAAAAGATAAGCTTAAAAATACATATTGGGCCTCTCGGTAAGCTTTAAAAGAAACGAAAGTGGTCAGTGGCGGTATAAAGAAAGAGATCTATATAGCATTACCCTCACTGGCGGTATAAAGAAAGAGATCTGTATAGCATTAGCCTCACTGGCGGTATAAAGGAAGAGATCTGTATAGCATTAGCCTCACTGGCGGTATAAAGAAAGAGATCTGTATAGCATTAGCCTCACTGGCGGTATAAAGAAAGAGATCTGTATAGCATTAGCCTCACTGGCGGTATAAAGAAAGAGATCTGTATAACATTACCCGCACTGGCGGTATAAAGAAAGAGATCTGTATAACATTACCCGCACTGGCGGTATAAAGAAAGAGATCTATATAACATTACACTCACTGGCGGTATAAAGAAAGAGATCTATATAACATTACCCACACTGGCGGTATAAAGAAAGAGATCTATATAGCATTACCCTCACTGGCGGTATAAAGAAAGAGATCTGTATATCATTACCCTCACTGGCGGTATAAAGAAAGAGATCTGTATAGCATTACCCTCACTGGCGGTATAAAGAAAGAGATCTGTATAGCATTACCCTCGCTCTGCAATCTATTTTCTATCATCGATGAATTGTCAAAGTGGATGACAGTGAAACTTGACAATAGAAGAATGAAAAAAAACTGGACCTCTTCTGATGAGTCTCGACTTCTGCTGCGACATTCGGATGGTAGTGCCAGAATTTGGCGATATAAAAGTCTAGATCCATCCTGCCTTCTCTCAACGGTTCAGGATGACCATATAATGGCATGGGGAATATTTTCTTGGCATACCAAATGCGCATGGTTACCAATAAAAGATAGTTTAAATGCCTCACCCTATCTATGTATTGTAGTTAACCACATGCGTCATTTTATGACTACAGTGAACCCATCCTTTGGTGGTCGCTTCCAGCAGGACAACGAACTGTGTGACAAATAAAAAAACAAAATGTAGTAGTAGATTGGTTCAGGAAACACAGCAATAAATTTTGTGTCACCGGATTCAAATCCCATAGAGCACTTTTGGTATGTGGTGGAAAAGGAGATTTAAACCCTGGATGTGCATCTAATTAATCTAGAAGAATTGTAGGATGCCACAATAACAGCATGGGGCTAGATTTCGAAAGAGCGCTTACAGAACGTCGTCGGATGGATGTCAAGAACATTTGAGGCGGTTTTAAAGGCAAAAAGGGTAATAGAAACGTATGCTAATAAAGTGAGTGAGTATATATATATATATATATATATATATATATATATATATATATATATATATATATATATATCGCGTTGAGTACTGAATTGCTAATAAAACAGTTTCAATAAGAAAGACCAAATTTCGAAAATTTTTAAAAAAACAAATAAGAGACAGAAACACATTCAACACATTACCAGATAAGAAAAGATTCAAAGTTATTAAAATAAATGAACTTTTTTTTTTAATCTTGTTTAAATGCTTCAATTTTTTCGATTTTGTATAAATTTAAATTTATAGAATTCGTGGCAACCCTTAAAATAGTCTCAACGCAAGAAAAGTCGGTTTGTGTATTGCAATATGAGAAGTGTAACCTTAAAATAATAAACTTTGGACCTTCTCCTCTCCAGTAATATGTTGAATGTTTTTTCTGTCTCTTAGCATTTGTCTTTGTTAAATTTTCGAAGTCAGCTGTTTTTTATTAACTCTGCACACACACGCACACACGTATATACATATATATATATATAAGAAATATGACAATATGGAAAAAGTTTTCGTGTGACACGCTTCCCCATTCAGGACTACATCGGATTAAATTTATGTTTACGTTGATATGATTCCCTTACACACAAAATACCATTGTGAAAGTTATGAATCCAACTCTTTAACCTCTAGCTATGGGTTAATTATTATGACTTAAATAAAAAAAAATCATTATTATCTCCAAAATGTTATTACAACCTTGAACATATTTTCTGGCTTTAAATAACCTGAAAAAAGTTGATAATCCGTAAAAACTCAATCAAATTAAATCAAATCAAATCAGAAATTAATTTACGTGTGTAGTGTAGACAATGGAATAATAGAGGAACTGCGATAATCAACTTTCAGAAACTAAGCAAAATATTAAGATACGAAAATTCAGTTAAAACAAAGAAAAGAATGACGAACAATTATGTAACGTTAATCATCCTGCATGGAAGTGAATGCTTGACAATTTTTTTACAGATGAAAAATCGACTAAAAGCGAAG
>CAHIKZ030001190.1:175000-207500 GCA_903632075.3 Acanthosepion pharaonis
ATATATATATATATATATATATTGATTGATTGATTGATTGATTGATTGATTGATTGATTAAATCATTGAATTTAAATTTCCACATTTGATTCTTGTATAAAAAGTGATGACAAATATATTCTTTGCATATATTTTTATTTAGTTGACTATGCTTTGGTAAAATAAACATTTTAACAAATTGCAGCATATATATATATATATATATATATATATACAGTGTAACTCGGATATAAGAGACCCGGATATGAGAGAGATTTTCTCTGGTCCCAAATTAGAGCCATACTTACCTAAACAAAATAGACCAAACCCGGATATAAGAGAAACCCGGATATAAGAGAAACCCGGATATAAGAGAAACCCGGATATAAGAGACTTCTTCTCCGGTCCCGACAACTCTCTTATAACCGGGTTACACTGTATATATATATATATATATATATATATATATGCTCGCAATAAACGCTTCTAGTATTATTCAAAACAACGCGAAAACATCTTAAATCGTCAAAACATGAAGAGAAACACCTAAGACAAATACTCTTGAAAATGGCTAAAGTGTCCGAAAGAGCTTGAGACATTGGACAATATGGACAACTTTTGCACTTCCTTTCTTCCACCAAACGAAACAAAATGTACGAACGCTGAAAAAGTAAATAAAAATTTAATTAAATTTTCCCTGTCTGTCATATTTAACTTAAGATGTTTAAAAGAATGTTTGCAGCCAAAATATTCATTAATGTATATACATATATATATATGTGTGTGTGTATGTATGTGTATATGTATATGTGTGTATATATACATAGAGCGAGATAGATAGATAGATAGATAGATAGATAGAGAGGGAGAGAGAGAGAGAGAGAGAGACTTAAAGAGATGAATAATCCAGAGGAAAATAAAATAAAAAAAAAAAACTGGGGAAAAAAAACTGAGAATCTATTTGTGTATATATAAAACTTTCTTTTTGTAAAAACCTTCATCTATTGTATGCCCCATAAAAAAAATATATACTTCACACGTTCGAACACGTACATTCTCGCCAAAAACCTCGAGATTTCCTGTTGGTTAATTCACTCATGCACGCACAAGCGAAAGAAAAGACATATCTTTCGCAATGGTTTCGCTTTCCTTTAATGACAATACAGGGTGCCCAGTAAAATAGTGGTAAATTAAAAAAGACGTGAGACAACTGTTGAAAACAGGTGACGAGTGATGGGACTGAAATATTCTGGAAGAATTTCTGCACATTTCGTCAATCCCCACGTTGGCTGTTCTTTGAAAACTTGACTCTTAAAATCAGTGAGTTGTTTAACCATACGAGAAAGACAGAACGAAAGACGAAAGTTGTCTGAAAATAACTTTAAAGTCACAAGATCGAGCAACAATCATAAAAGAACCAATCAGTGTTAAGTAATTACACGATAGTCGAATGATTATTCAAGGTCATGAATATTCAAGAAATTTATTCAAGGTTATTCAAGGTCAATTATTCCTGAAAAGTAAAACAGTAATAATAAATTTGCCGCTTTTTTACTGTACATTTTTATCAAGTGAATAGCCTAAATTTTTACTGATGAGATTCGAAAGAATATTTATCCTGTGCCCTATTTACGTAGATAGCCAATTCTTGTATTTTCGTCCTTAACTGAATGACGTGAATTATTTCCAGACTGAAATATACTTAATAATTTAAACCATTTGAAATTAAATTAAATCTCACTGGTTGTTGATGTTTTTTCCTTTGTAACTTTCTAATTGGTTATTTGATTTCTGGTGTAAAATCTAGTCCCAATGTCCCGGCTTAATATCGCCTCTTCTGACCTGTTCCGATTGGATGCTTTTATTTCAAATGATATTCATTATCGGAATGGCTGGTGGAGATAAATTTACCTCACCATCCCAACATAAACATTACCATACAACCGGAATGGTAACACTTTGTCTAGGGGTAAAGCAGAGAAGGCAGGGTTCGGCATTAACGCTGTCCCAGGGGGACAAAATATTAGTCTGGGACAACTGGTTAGGATTTTAGGTATAATGTCAGAACAATACAATTTTTTTTATTATGATTCTATTACATTTTTTCTAAAAATCAGCCAATTTTCTAAAACAATACTCTTCACTGATAACAGCGGCCTTTTAATAAATAGAGCATAGATACACGCCCTCTCTCTTTCCCACTCATACACACAATAAACATACACGCACACATATTAAAAATTAAAAATTAAAAAAGAAGGTTGAGTGATACATTATTTATCTCTATATGCGAAAACCATTAGAATATGGTTGTAAGAACTAACTTTGCCTTAACCTCCGTACTCTGCATTATTCATTAGTATTACTCCCCCTTTTACTAAACTATGTTCAGGGTGAAGCAGCCCTAGTATTGGTTTCAGTTAAGGCTGTTTTAGATGATTCCATAGCAGGACATGATGACACAACTTCAAAATTCAAACATTCAGTAATTAGTCAGCCACAGTCATCTATAGAAGGTTAAACGTTAATAAACAAAGCAATAAAAAATATTTTTTCTGTCAATTTTTGGTTAAAACAAGTTGAATGAACCGTTAACAAACACCATTTATGAATTATGTTTTCTGTTTTTCATAAACTAAATTGGAAATACAAGAAATAAATTTAAAAAGGAGAAACAAACGCAGAAAATTTAGTCACGACGCGAAGGACGTCACAGTAAATGGACAATTTTTGATAAAGGCATTAAAAACATATTTGATTATGAATAGTTGGAATATCCAAATAGTCTTTATATAGAAAAAAGTTACTATTCTTAAAGAATGATAAAAGCAAGAAAATTAATTAATAAGCAAATTTCTGTGTAAACGTATTTTGGGCGACGAAACAATAATGTTAAAATAAAAATAAAGTTACGATTTTTATAAAAATTATATTAAAATTTCTCTAATTTATTTCTGTATTTCTCCATTTTTAAAAACTCAATATTTTATCTTTTTTTTTATTTCTTTCTTAAACATTGTAATAGTGTTTTGCTTATCCGACTAACAATTACAAATGATAACATAGTTAAAAAAAATATTAAAAAAAATTTGATTTTGGGACGGTTTTAAAATTTTCAGGACGACTGTGTTTTCAGGGGATGGTGAGCCCTGAGTTAAGGACATGTATATAGCGATTTTCTAAGACCGGCTTAGATGTGGCACAAGGCCGAAAGCATGGGGTACCCAGTGAGGATCGAACTCACTACTTAGCAAGACAAGCTTCCGAACCATTACACCACATCGAGGTGCCCAAGGACATGTATATATGTTTGAGAGAAAAAAAACTTCATCTACATATTTACACAACTTGAATGTGGCAATAGTTTGTTCATGCAGTGAATCGAATTCATATTAGAGATTACAGAAAATACAGTGTAACCCGGATGTAAGAGAGTTGTCGGGACCGGAGAAGAAGTCTCTTATATCCGGGTTTCTCTTATATCTGGGTTTGGTCTATTTTGTTTTGGTAAGTATGGCTCTAATTTGGGACCGGAGAAAATCTCTCTTATATCCGGGTCTCTTATATCCGGCTTACACTTTAAATGTGAAATCGGGTCTTACTTTTTAGTTGACTTGATCGTGCATTAGGTCAGTAAATTGGCTTTGGCCATAAAAGGTGGGAGAAAATGGAGATCTTGGGCAGACTTGTTGTTGCAAGACGCTGGCATTAAATGGCGAGTCGACATACATTTTTGGTCAAACAGCCACGTTTCGCATTTCTTAACCCTTTGTCATGTACATAAATGATAGCTGTAACAAAGGCAGATAATTAAGTTTTGTAATGCTACACCATGAAGGTTAGCTTAATAGTATAAAAGAAAAAGAGGGGAATGTTGTTTGGAAGACCGTGCTGCGCTTATTTTCTGAATAGAGAAAGCTTGCTTGAATAGAAGATCGCCATCAATTTTTATTTTTTCTTAGTTGAATTCGAATGCTGCCACTTTACAGGATGTTCCAGCTATTAACCTATGCAGTGGAGTATCCATATACGAGCAGTTTGCTAAACGGACAAATAGAATAACAAATTTTTTTTCGAAATAAAATTCGCTTAAATTGCAGGAATTTGAACAAAAAAAAACGACAAGTAAACTATGCGTATGTATAAGTGGATGGCAGCGTCTTCAACACAAATTCAGTCGCCATATTGCGTTCGTTTCATATCGTATTGCGAATGTTTTATCTTGAAAATAATTCCATTTTTCATATTCTTTTACTAAACCGTAAGTATGGATCGAGAGAAGCTAGTGCGAAAATGATTTTCGATAGAAATTAAGAAGAATATAATAAAAAATAGATGTAAATTTATAGTGTATGGCGTATGTTAATGGTAACCCGGATATAAGAGAGACCCGGATATAAGAGAGATTTTCTCTGGTCCCAAATTAGAGCCTGTGTTAATGTATATAAAATAGACCAAACCCGGATATAAGAGAAATCCGGATATAAGAGAAACCCGGATATGAGAGACTTCTTCTTCGGTCCCGACAACTCTCTTATATCCGGGTTACACTGTATAAGCCATTTCCTTATAAGGAAACATTCGGCATTCACTGACAAAAGAGCTAGAGCTACTTTGGGTTGAAATTTAAAGAAAAAACTTAAACTCTTAAAACAATTTTTCAGGAAAATATTGGGTTGGTGCATAATTATCAGGCGTTTTTTAAACAATATTTATTATGAAAAAAGAAACATAACAATTCAACAATAACATTATTAAATGATTATTCCGGGGCGTATAATTATCGACAGTCATTTTCATAACCTGAAAATAAAATAACGTTTTTATAAAATAATATAAACAAAACAGCAATTTTTATTGGCAAATAACTCGCCAACAAAAGCACTTGATAGTTATGCACCAAGCCAATAGTTTTCTCAAGTCCAGTAACTGTTATCGTTCTTTCTCGTATTGGTGAGGGTTTCCTACCTAACCATATGTTTCAAGTTGTGTGGAAATTCAATATCTTGATTATATTATTATTTTCTCTTTGAGTTACACGTGATATCCATATTAATGGCTGCTGTTGTTGGAAGTTCTTGTGGTTTCTGTCTTTGGCATAGTATTTTTGGCGCCGTTCGACAAAGTTCGAAGAAGGTTGGTCCTCGCTAAGACCTACAGGCTTCGTTCGCTGGAAGCCATTTTCTAACCGTTGATTTGAGAAAGAGGTTGTATACAGTTGACAGTGTAGATATTTCTAAACGAGTTTGGTGCAATGTATGGCAACCATATGGTGACTTTCTAAGCGTAGCTTTGATATGGCACAAGGCCCAAAGTATGGGCCTTTCAGTAAGGATGAAACTCACTATTCAGTCGTAATAGGTCTAGCGAAACAAACTTGCTAACCATTACACCATGTCGTTGACATCCATATAGAATGGCGAAATCAACACTTTGTATAGTTAAAAACAGATTGGATGGCTAACTGAATAACCAATAGTAATTTTAAGCATAGTAATTCTATTGAAAAAGTTTCAGTAATAGCATAAGTGAATAGATAATCTATGCGAAGGCAAACAGTTATTTTATGACCTTTGATATAATACCACCCAGTGGAAGCGTTACTACTGCGGTGGGGTTTCTTGCTTTAGTTTATCTCGATATTTATTTATTTGGACCCTACCGTGGTGGTGACTCTGGGGTTTCATTTAGTTTGCTTACCTTTTGCTGGAATTGAGAACTAATCAGAATCATTACCACAGATTTACCTGTCAGTTGCCTGTCCTTAACTAGTTGGACATGTTCCCTCGGGGTTGCTGCATTTTGCATCTATGTTCATGAGCAGGAGCAGGGTGGGCGTATCATGACTGGATGCTTTTAGGTTTGAAGGATGAGACAGCCAAGACGACTTGGAAGTGACATTGGGAAAAAACCTCAGTCGGAGATAATCTAAGCGTTCTGGGTTCCACCTGCAATGTTACGCGCCTCTTTTATTAAAACCTCCAGCCATATCGCGCGTATTTAGCTGTGCTGCTTGTGTTTGGTACGCTCTTTTAAAACCGGGTATCTTGACGGATATAGTGAGCTTCGTATATTTATTCTTCAGCGTCTTGTGGGCGTGCTTTTCTCACAAATAATAATAATAATAATAATCGTTTCACTATGATGCAAAAAATATAGCTACAGTGTAACCCGGATATAAGAGAGTTGTCGGGACCGGAGAATAAGTCTCTTTTATCCGGGTTTCTCTTATATCCGGGTTTGGTCTGTTTTATATACATTAACACAGGCTCTAATTTGGGACCAGAGAAAATCTCTCTTATATCCGGGTTTCTCTTATATCCGGGTTTGGTCTATTTTATATACATTAACACAGGCTCTAATTTGGGACCAGAGAAAATCTCTCTTATATCCGGGTTTCTCTTATATCCGGGTCTCTTATATCCGGGTTACACTGTATATTTAGGTTTTTGTTGTTTTTTTAAATACAACACCATTATAAATTGACTCTAAGCTAAAAATAATTTGCGACATTAGTAGATCATGGCGTTTTTTTATTTTATTTTTTAAAGTTAAAATAACACTGATTAACACGATTTTTGGTACCAAGAAACAAAACACGTTTTTTAGCTAATTTGATGGCGATGATTCCGAAAATGACCACAGTTTTTCATGGTTAGCTAACATTTTTGCTGTACTGAAATTAATCATTTTTGGAAAAAAGATCAATTTACGACCTTGGCTGATCGCAAAATTTAGTTAATAAAGGTCGTAGAAACCCATTATTTTTCTGATATGCCGATCAGTTTATGTCAGTCACTTGAAATAAACTATTTTTATAAGAAAAAAGGTTTTTTGAGACAAAAATTTTAAAATAGAAGTACCGAATTATTCCAATTTATCGCCAACTTCAAATTAACTGAAAAACTTTATCAGTAATACACTTTAGTAAACGTGATAATAAAGGTGACATAAAAAAATGAAACCCTAAAATCTTCTGTTTGACATTCATAATTTTATCCCATCACTTTTATAACTTCACATCGAAAGTATTTTTTCACAGTTGGAAAGAAACTCCAACTAAAGACATTCCAATTGAATGCACCTATTCCAATGTACATGATACTGCTGGAGTATCAAAATGGGATTTAAATAACATTGAACATGACTGAAAATAAAGAAAGAGAAAATTTTTACCATAGTTCATGAAGGTTTTATTTCTGTTGTTAGTTTATTAAATGATTTGATGAAAATACTTGTTGCTCTTGGTATATTCAATCGTGTTATTTTTAAAGACTTAGGGTCTGATTGTTATTGCAAAAATAGTATTTCTCAATAAGCAAACCAATATTTGTTGGTTTAAATATAAATTAAGAAGTTTCTACGAGTTTATTTTGAGAAATATTGCCATCGGTCAATATGATATGTACAAAAAACAAATGAAAAAAATTATTTTTTTCCAAAAATGAGGCATTTCTGTACAGCAAAAACGGTGGCTAACTAAGAAAAAGTAAGATCATTTTCAGATTCAGCGCCCTCAAATTAGCTAAAAAACATGTTTGGTGTCTCGACACCATTTCACATTTTTTTATTGACCAGTGCAATTAAAATCTATTTTTATTGCATCATCAGACGCGTTCAATATGTACAAATAGCCTGTCACATATCTCTATGTATTGGACTCAACTGATGACATATAAAAGTGTTGCAAACATACACATATGGATTGCCAAAAATGTCGGATGAAGAATAAGTCCATTGATTCTTAAAAAATTGCTTTGATTGCGTTTCGGATACGAAACAGCGGATATGAAACTTTCGAGAAAATAATCTTACTGAAGGGGATGCGGTTTCATTGAAAAGGGAAAATAGAACCTTGTTGTGACGTTCTTCATGACAGAGCACACTATATAAAACACTATTTAATAAATAAAAAATCGGGAATCTATTTCAAATGCGAAATATCCACTATATATATATATATATATATATATATATATATATATTGTGTGTGTGTATGTAGGCAGCATTTTTTCATTCATACATGTTTCATTAAATAATATAGACAAGTGTTGTTTATTTTATGTAAATTCTTTTCATAACGTCTAATAAGCTTAATAACATTATCATTAAACGAAGAAAGAATATTACAATATTGATCCATATTTTTTAATCTAATCTAAGCTTTCGGCTTACATAATTCATGTTTATCGTTGCTTGGAAATCATCCATGTAAACAGAAACAGACTATCATCACTGTCTTGTCCGTGTATTGCTTAATATATTGTACAGTAATTGTCATCTTTGATAATGGCTTAAGCCGAAATCTTAGATTGGATTAAAAAATATGTATCAATATTGTGATTTTCTTTCTTCGTTTAATGATAACGTTATTAAGATTATCAGATGTTATGAAAAGAATTTACATAAAATAAATGGACAGCACTTGTCTATATTATTTAATGAAACATGTATATATATATATATATATATATATATATATATATATATATATATATATATGTATATATATATATATATATATATGTGTGTGTGTGTGTGTGTGTGTGTGTGTGTGTCCAGTCGATAAACGAGGATGACCATCATTTAGGTTTATGCGACCCAGTAATCTCTATGACTAACTGATGTTTTTTATTTTATTATTATGTATTCCATTCAGGTGAGTTATAGCGTTGATCGCTTGATTGTATGTGGCTTTTGAGATCAGCGAATGACTTGCACACTTGACACACCCTACATGTGCGCTCACTGTTCATAATGAACGTGTTTTGGGCCTGATTGTTGTTACTACCAACTCTCATATGTTGACTAAGACCACATACAAACTTCCAGATGTTATATCAAGTTTTGCAACTATCTGTTGGAATAAAATATCTACATCATAATTAAACTTTTGGCATAATGGTATACGTTCATATATGACTATTGTTTCTTTCTCCAGAGAGACATGCTCTGGCGCAAATCTCGGATATAATGTGAGAATCTTTCAGCTTAATATTTTGCACATTTTTTTTGTTGCGCATTCATTTTTCAAATTCGGAAAATATACAATACCCCCCATATTTATTGTCCAATGAAAAGGGTGGCTTTCACCATCGTAAAAAATTAAAGTCAGGGTATGATCCAACTCACGGTATTTAAGACGGGTCAGCGAACGAAAGATAGAAGGTAGACGAAGGGAAGGTGTTTAGACGGCAGAAGAGACAAAGCCTTCTCAGTGCGGCGAAAGATTTGGACGTTACGTGCGACGGAAGTCTGCTTGACTTGGTCGTCATATATGAAGCTGGTGAAGCTGGCTGCGGAAGTTTATAGGCTTCCACGTATGAAAGTTGCCAGCAGAGCAAAGAGCAGAAAGTTTTCGGTATTCTTAAAAAAAAAAAAACTTCACAAAACGACACTGCAAAAAGCTCCTTAAAAAAGTCCCCGTAAACCACGTGGTGCCTAAGCAAAAAGAAAACAGAAAATTGAAAACAATATCATCAACATCTCCCTGAGAACCTCGAGGAAAATACGAGCATCCCCTACACAATTTTGTTTTCTTTCATGATTTGAAAAAAAATAAAATTGTATTGTGAATTTTTTTAGAGACAATTATTTTTATAGTTTTGCTATGTCATCTTGTCTTGTCCTTAGAAAAAAACGCATGAAAGGAAAAAAATTTGTGCAAGCATTTTTGTAAAATTTGTACTGTGTTATATATATATATATATATAAGTGCGCAGGTATGCAGAAAATAGAAAAGAACACGTTCTGTGCATAATCCGGAGTTACTTAGTATTTTGTTTTTTATTTTTAAGAAGACAGTGCTCCATACAGAAGTGGAGCTTATATTATAATATTTTTTTTGTTTAAAAATATGATTCCAAGCGAAAACGAAGAGATAGCTTATTCCTAAAATTTCGCTTGAAGATGAAATGAAACTAAACACCTCAATTCAACTTAATTTTAATAATTATTTGGATGGTTTCGGTTCTCATTTTTGAAACATGAGAACTCTTATGTAGCGAAGGAATCATATTTTTAAACAAAAAATATTATATTATATATATATATATATATATATATATATATATATATATATACATCTGTCTAATAAATGTTTGTACTTTTCAAATTTAACGTAGTATTATCGAGTCTTGTTTGTTGTCGTATGCATCTGTCTTTGAAGAGAGTGGACGCTTTCTTTTCTCCTATTCCCTCACAGAAATTAAATTCTTTTATTTTGCACAAAAATGTTAGTTATTGTAAATTATTTTTTTTTAAAAAACACACATTCACAGAAAGTAAAAATGATAGAATGTAAAATAAAAGCACACATACATGCACAACCACATACTTATGTGTACACGAAAAATAATTAATAATCTTTTAACAATTTCAGTATTGAGTATCAAAGAAACATGAAACGTTTTTGATAAGAATAATAACATATTTTCAACTTGTAAAATTAGCACACATACTTTCATGGAAGGCATTGATTTAATTCGCATTTGCGTCTCCTGTAATTAAGAAAACATTCATAACGATTTAAATTATAAACCTTTCTAGATGATGTAATAGTTATTTTCGTCGATGACATTTGGGGGATTATTTTAAATAATCACTATGACCGAAATTAATTTAATATTAAAGTTTAATATTGGTTAAGTTTTGCAAATCTCATATCAAATATTTTGCTTGTATAAATGCTTCCTTTTTTTTTTTTAAATTTTTGTTAATTATTTCCTATCTCTGGATAAACACGAATATTCTGCATTCGTGTCATTATTTAGTTTATTTATTTAGTAGTCAGTTATATGCCATGCGTGATACACGCGTAGGCGATCATGTATCTTTCGAGGCAGATTTTTTCCCGCAGTAGGTTGCCATTTCTTTCTGTGGTAGACCAATTTTGCCATCCAAGAATATAGAACCAGGTCTCTTCTGCTATGTGCCCATAGTTAGGGGGAGAAGAAGATTCATACCTTTCCTAAGGGTATTAGCACGTAAGTGAATGTAATGGATTCGACTGGAATTCGAACGCGGCTCTCCGATTTCTCAATCCGCGCCGCTATCCATTACTCTACCGTGAATATTACACCGCTTTAAATTTCCATTTAAATTGTTCACGCATTTTCCTTTAAGGTATTTGTTAACATTCTAAGAATTCCCTTCCCATCTAAGAGTAAATACTTGCCACGTTTGAAGAATTTATATGATTTACAATGGTTCAGTGACTTTTAAAAATCATTTCATAGTTACAGATTTTACTTTTGAATAAATATATATTTTAATGGGAAATTCATTAACTTAAATTACTGTCTTTACTTGATATCATTTATTTTCGTATCTATCGCAAA
Source organism: Acanthosepion pharaonis (assembly GCA_903632075.3). NCBI lineage: Eukaryota > Metazoa > Mollusca > Cephalopoda > Sepiida > Sepiidae > Acanthosepion > Acanthosepion pharaonis. Next base: position 186,319 of record CAHIKZ030001190.1, read on the forward strand.
ACTTTGAGACTTTGTTATCTGCCTATATCTCTGAAATGGGGTATTATGACTATCCACGTTATTTACATTGTTTGGACTGTTATCCTTATCTCCATTGCCATATTCACAACGTTTCGGCCGTTGTACGCTCTGGCCTTCTTCAGTTGATTGGAATTTCGAACCGAACCCTTTATTTCGAAATTCCAATCACCTACATCGACCGGAACGTTGTGAATATGGCAATGAAGATGAGGATAATAGCTTGAATAATATAAATAAGACTTTGCTTTGTTTGAATAATTCATATCTCTATATAATGAACATTGTGATTTTTTTCTATTTTTTCTTTGTCTGTCTGTAACTTGTGGCACAGTAAGGCAAACAGATAAATAATATTAACAAGTAAATCTTACCATGATTTGAACATTGCGACTTATCCACTATTCTAGCGTTCTACGGTTTGTGAAATGTAGAGAAGTTAACTTGCAAATACGAAGTCAAACTGATATCCTGATACCCAGATAACACGGACCGGTTCCATAACGATGCAGAATTCTTGTATTTTGGTTGGGAATATAGGAGTAGATAGGTTTGACTTATACTCCGGATCACACTCCTCCTCGGACTTTTAAACAAGAATAGAGGTTCATGCCTTGTTTCCAGTTTAGGATTGTGTTTCCGGTTTCTTTTAAGGTCTACTTCAACTCTATACTTCTAACATCTGCAACTAAACTCTGAAATTTTATTTACTATTTTTTTTTTCCTTCAAAGGAAGTAGATAAGTTTGCCTGTCGTCCGGTACACACTCCTCCCCGATCTTTTGAAAAGGAGTAGAGGTATATCCCTTGTTTCCTATTTAGAATTGGGTTTCCGATTCCTTCTAAAGTCTACTTCGACTCTATACGCCTAACGTCTTCACTTGAACTCTGAAATTGTATTCGCTAATTAGATCTTGAACTCTTTAAGCCTAGAATTAGCGGTCTGTCTACTTTTTTTTTTACAGTAAGGATCACCCTGTTCAAGGCTCGGGGGCCACTCGAAGTAGAAGATTACGATAATAGATAGTTTATATGGATAGGAGAAGAAGACTCTAGACTTGAACAGGTTAAGATTGTAGTGATCGGGGAAACATCATCTTGAGAGTCCCACAGGGAAGTGGTCCGCTGTAAGAAGCTGTTTGAGTGGAACTTGCTTTTCGTCGATGGAATAGAGAGGGAATGTTGGTGGCTTTTACTGTTAGCTTGCTCTTTCTTGCGCTAATACAACTCCACACACAGTAACCCCCTACCTTGAGGGGCCATTGAGCATTGTATTTGGTGAGCATTAGTAAAAAAAAATAAAAAAATGCGATGGCGTCACGCTATTTTCTTGACCCCAAACTGACTGCTCATCCTTAACATTGTCACAGCGTTATGGTGACGTTGCGAGGTTTTGTAGCTAAATACTTCAGCACTTCCTTTTCTTTTTTTTTTCTTTTTATGTGCCACGTCCTTTCAGGACGTAGGCGATTATGGCTCTCCACCTCCCTCTATCCCTTTCAGCTATCAACAAGTTCCTTCCCTCTGCTTCCTCCCCGCCAGACCACGTTCTGTCATTCACGTGCATAAGTCCGCCAGGTATGTCACGCGTTATTTCCCTTTGACCCTCTTTCCCGCTATTTGACCCGTGAGTATCAGATTCTCTAGGCCCTCCTCCACACTGGATTTTTTGCTTGTTTTTTTTTAGCAGCATATGAGTCATTTAATATCGAAATCTAATTTTCTTGGGATCATTACTAATTTCTTTTACAAAAATATATTGCTGGTAATTTTTTAACTATGAAAATGTATTGCTAGTATTTTTACTGGTGGGTCAATGCGCCTCAAAACCTCCAGTCTCCCTGTCAGATCACTTGCTGCCGGATGTAGTTTATCCTGATGAAGAAGGGATTAAAAAGAATCGGGGTAAATGTGTACGACCGAAAGGTTTTCAGCATCACTCGTAAGTTGCATTTTCAAAGATTAGCAATACAAATATGCGTAATAATGAAAACGCTTCATTTCAGAATTAGAAAACAATTTAATTTATATTTGGACTAATGTCCTCATCTTTGTTGATTTGTAAACACGAATGGCCAAAGATCATCGATTGGGTCGGCAGGGAAATCAAAAGAGAGAGTTTTAAGGACATAAACAAATCCCGCTTCAGCTTGTTTTAGTGCTAATAAATCCAGCTCAGTGTGATACGAAACTAATAATAAACGAAAGGAAAATTGTTTCTGTACCATACTGGCTAGACCTTTCGCCTTCTGACCATGAGGCACGGGTTCAAATCTCACCATGGTCGATTTGTCCGTCGAGACATTCATTTTGGCATCTTTTGAAAGTGACATCGATGATTGTACTAGCAGGAAGTCACAAGTCATCGTGACCGATGGTCTGAGGGTACGTACTGGCCTTGTTCAAGAAATTTATCACGCCAGTTTATGCTCTTTCTTCCATAAACTGTAAGTAAGTTCCGCTCAGCATAATTGCAGTATAAACCCACAAGTGCTCTCTGTGGATTGAGAAACAGTCTGGAATAGGGTTTGGGCAGCTGCTCTGGCAGATGGGTGTGTTCGGAGATGAGTATCAACCGGCTATTCATATCTATCTATCTATCTATCTATCTATCTATCTATCTATCTATCTATCTATCTATCTATCTATCTATCTATGCAGGCTCATTATCTATCTATCTATCTATCTATCTATCTATCTATCTATCTATCTATCTATCTATCTATCTATCTATCTATCTATCTATCTATACAGGGTGATTGAAAAGTAACTCCGTATTTTATGTATGTGTGGCCGACCAGGAGTCCTGACTTAACACCCTGTGACTTTTTTCTTTGTGGTTGGTTAAATGAGCAAGTCTACTAAACCAAATCAAAACTTTGGAAGAACTTACGTCTTCCATATCACAAGAGTTCCTGGAAAAATCTGTTGACGCGATTCCTCGGCGGCTCGAGTAACAGGTAGCGAAATCCTGTGCCTATATCGAATTTTAAATAAAACCGGAAGCTAAGCGCTTTCCTCTAATATCCATTTCTTGTAAAAAATCATAGTTAATAAATAAATTATAAGTATTTTAAAATGGGAGTTACTTTTTAATCACACACACACACATATATATATATATATATATAGTGTGTGTGTGTGATTAAAAAGGCTTAAACACTAATATTCCATGGTCATAATTTATTCCATTGGAATCGTAAATACGATCCAATTCATCAGACCTACAAATTCAAAAAGAAAACAGAAAAAACAACTCCGGGAATAAAAAATAAAATTTAGTGAGAGTGTAAGTATGAGAGTGTGGGACGAATGTTAGAGCTATAAAGAGGGGTAACAGACGAGAGAAGGTGGGGGATTAAAATTTAACAGACAGAAGTTTTAGAGAGGGGAGTCAAAGACGGTTTAAGTGAGAGAAATATGAATGTTGTCAGATGTCTAATACATGAAAGATGTAACCGGAAAGGATACATTTTGTGGTGACATACACACAGAATAGACGATCTAATCTTAAAGATCAGAAGAAGAGGGAGGGAAAGGAAAAGAAAAGAAAAAGGGGTGGGGGAGAACTAAAACCGAAAGGCATTTACTGAAAGGGCCGCTGTGTAATTAAGGAAATTTGACAAAATTAATATCGACTACAGGTTACAAATCAAATATAAACATATAAAAAAAAAACAAATATAACGATTATCTAATCTAGCAAGGACCTCTATTTCTATGTTCAAAAATATATTTTGCATATGTATGTGTATATTTACCACTAATATTATCTATATATATATACATACACACACACACACACACACACACACACACACACACACACACACATATATATATATATATATATATATATATATATATATATATATAAACACAACCCAAGAGAAGAGGCCCAGAACTTTATCCTGAATCGGGGAGAAGTAAGTTCCACTCGAACAGCTTCTTCTCACGAACCACTGCTCTGTGGAACAGACTCCCATGAGGATGCTTCCCCGATTATTACAATCTTAAGCTGTTCAAGTCAAGAGATAAAACCGTTATTTTCCCCTCCTAACCAGATAAACTGCCCCTTAACGTAATCCTCTAGTTCGAGTTCCAACCCCACCTCCAACCAGGCCTTTTACAGGGCAAACTTTCTGTAAAAAAAAAAGTTTCAAGCACAAAGCGATCTTCTGATGTATTCTGTTTACTAATTTCATAAGTTTTATTCCTGAAATCTATAAAATAGGTTTGTTTAAAGTCGTACATTTCATTTTTATTTATTGAATAAAGATAACACTGAATACGGTAAAATAATGATTTAAATAATTAATAATCAATGGAATTCCAACTCCCACACAGACACCACACTGGTGGATCTTGATAATGACTGCGAAAGTCGAGGATACTTGAACAAAAATAACAAAATTTGAACTTCGGACAGTTTATCCTCAACCTCAAGCACAATATTCAACACTTTTATCCGAAAATTGGAAAAATATAATAAAAAATTGAAAAGACCTTGTCGGTTCTTTTTAATCAAACGTTTATATATATATATATATATATAATATACATATATATATATATATATATATATATATAGATATACATCGTTAGTGGAAAACAGTTTTTGTTATATGTTTTTACATATAACAAAAACTGTTTTCCACTAACGATTATCCAAGATATTATCAACCAGCAAAAAAAAAAAAAAAAAAAAATGACAATGTGATGCTACAATTTTTCCATATTTAGGGGACTATTCAAAATCTGTTCAATTTAAAACTATTGACTTGGTTAAAAATTTTACAGGGGACGCTGTCTTGTTAAAAATTATTTTCACAAGTCGGAAAATTACCGTATTTGACGGTATATAAGATGCACAGGTGTATAAGACGCACCCGAATTTCAGCAGGGCAAATCAAGAAAAAATTAGCAATTAGTAAAATTAATAGTAAATGGTACAGCCTAGGCTATATTTATGAGGTATTATTTTGGTTAAACAAGCCATGATTACAATTAAATGAAATATAATAGGAAAAAATACACTCGCCTATAAAAACTTTATTATATCCAAAAGTAAAAAAAAAATAAAGCAATTTTTTTCTCTTTCTAAGAATAGTGAATTATTGTCTGTTACAAGATTGTATTGTCTTTGGTACTCGAACTTAAAAATGAAATCTATTGAAATCTTTGGCTGATTAAGGAGAGATAAGGCCTTAATCATGGACCAAAATTCAATAAAAATATTATACAGATACACACATACACACACAAACAAACACACATATATATTATTTATTATAGGAGTCTTTCAACACTACAAATGTTTCTCATCGGGTGATGGTTAATTACTGGCCAGTGAACGATTAGTTTAATTTCAAAGCAGAATACTTCCTCTTTTTTGCGAAAAAAACAAAATTAAAAAAATAGAATTAAAATATAATATATATATATATATATATATATATATATATATATATATATATATATATATATATATATATATATATATATATATATATATATATATATATATATATATCAATATAACATGTTTCACATTTTTATAAAAGCTTCGTCAGAGATTGTCTGTTTTTCTCAATCTCTGACGAAGCTTTAATAAAAGTGAAACATGTTAGATTGATATACACACAATATATATATATATATATATATATATATATATATATATATATATATATATATATATATATATATATATATATATATATATATATATATATATACGTTTACTATTTGTACTTTTATCATCCTGTCGGACTCAGATTCATATCTGACCTGCATTTGATTTTTAACTCATATATGTACATGTGTACGTGTGTGTATCTGTATGTATGGATATATATATATATATATATATATATATATATATATATATACATACAGTGTAACCCGGATATAAGAGAGTTGTCGGGACCGGAGACGAAGTCTCTTATATCCGGGTTTCTCTTATATACGGGTTTGGTCTATTTTATATACATTAACACAGGCTCTAATTTGGGACCAGAGAAAATCTCTCTTATATCCGGGTTTCTCTTATATCCGGGTCTCTTATATCCGGGTTACACTGTATATATATGCATCTTTGTGCATATATATGCATATTTCTGTATGCAGATATATATAAAATGCATACGCACATAGAACTGATTCATATACATGGAAGATATAACAATCTATATATCAGTCTAATAGTGGGTGGGAGAGATTGACAAAATGACAAAGCACTTAAAAGACTACTTTTGTTCCCACAAAGCCTATACATATACATATATATGTAATATAAAATGTTTTTTTTTTTTTTTTAAGCATTTCACCCCAAGCAAGGCGGGAAGCCACTAGGACGCAAGGGGTTACAGAAAATTTAGAGCAAGATCAGATAGGAGTGATAGAAGAAAGGATGAGGGTGTATATAAGTAATATATATATATATCATATATAATAAGTAATATATATAAATAATATATGTGTGTGTGTTTGTGTGGGTATGTGTGTTTGTGTGTAAATAGTATATATATGTATATATATTCGCAAATAATCAATGGAATTCCAACTCCCACACAGACACCACACTGGTGGATCTTGATAATGACTGCGAAAGTCGAGGATACTTGAACAAAAATAACAAAATTTGAACTTCGGACAGTTTATCCTCAACCTCAAGCACAATATTCAACACTTTTATCCGAAAATTGGAAAAATATAATAAAAAATTGAAAAGACCTTGTCGGTTCTTTTTAATCAAACGTTTATATATATATATATATAATATACATGTATATATATATATATATATATATATATATATATATATATATATATATATATATATATATATATATATATATATATATATATATATATATAATGTTATATAACGTCACACAGTGAGCGCTCGATGCAATATAACAGAACTATAATCTATATATTGATAAATATATATTTTTTCCTCACCAGTAGCAAGGCTTAAATTTAAAATGAAATTATACAACGGTCAGTCTTAACTCAGTACCTGAAGACTGCATTGTGCATGAAACTCGAGGTGAGGTAAGATATATATATATATATATATATATATATATATATATATATATATATATATATATTATTATTATTATTATTTATAGACACACATACAGATATATATATATATATATAGTCAATAAATATATTATATTCAATAAATCATATATTCAATAAATATATTATATTCAATACATCAAGAAAAGTTCAAGTGACTTATCTGATTTAACGACTCAAGATCATATGAAACTTTCCAGGGGCACATGAATGTATTATTATTATTATTATTATTATTATTATTATTATTATTTATAAATGTAACATACACACACAAGTGTTTATACGTATGTGTTATCGATATATAATACACACACATACGCAGACGCACACACGCATATGTTTGCGTGCGTCCGTGTGTACGTATGTGTGCGTGATGTCTATCATTTATGATTGCGGGTTCGTTATTTGTTTTGCTGACCAATTAATTTGCTAATCTAATGAGTTCATCCTACATAGGTGCCCCACTATGGTAGTCTTGTCTCAGGCTAATCCAAGATTAGTTAAAGATTATACACAAAGAATTAAAGATTATACACAAAGAAATGAAAAATCAGTCACGTAATACACAATGAAAAATATTAAAGGTCTATTAAAGGTTTGTTACGTGTTTCTCAAATAGAAAAGAAATCGTGGTTGCACTTTTTAAAAAGAGAAACTATGAAAGGAAGACGGTAAGTAGTTGGGGGAAGAAAAAAGAAGAAAAGAAAAAAGAAATAGAAAAGGAAAATGAAGAAATAGGGTTTCAAAATGAAAGAAAGAAAATTTCAGGGAGAAGAAAAATGAATAAAAAAGAAAAATGATAGAAAGAAAATAAAAGAAATGATGGAAATGAAAGAATGATGAAAGGAAGTGACAAAAAGGCCACAAGAAAGAAAGAAATAAATAGAAAGAAAGAAAGAAAGAAAAAAGAAGGAAAGAAATAAAGAAAAATGAAAGAATGAATGAAAGATGAAATTAAATCGTTTGGATAAAAAAAGAGAAAAAGAAGAAAAATAAATAAAACAAGCAAAAAAGAAAGGGCAGTAAAGAAATAAAAAAAAAGAAAGAAAGAAAAAAGAAAGCTTAGAAAGGAAAAAAAGAAAGAATACAACGAAAAGGCTTTAAGAAAAAGAAGAAGTAAAAAGCGATGAAGGAATAAATGAAGAAAAGAAAAAAAGAAATAACATAAAAATTACCGCTTGTTTACAACTTTTAAAAAGTGAACATCGAAAAGTTTTTTCTTTCGCTTTATAAACAACGTACAATAATTGAATATTTCTACTTACCTGACAGAATAACTTCCCATTAATGAGGGCCGGTAAAAAAATCTTTAAAATCCACAACGAAAGAAAACTAGTCAGTAACGAAGTAAGGAATATCCAAACACGTCACCTTGTAAGAGAGACCGGCTGCCACTCGAACAACACAAGTAATATGTCCAGCGCGTGTGAACACGTATATGCGTCGACTAATATGTGTTTTTTTTTTATACTGGAGTAAAGTTGATAAGGTTGAATAAGGTTAGTACGCTTAAAAGCAAATGAAATATTTTATATTTTTTTTATATATCATTGGTAAGTTTGCAAGTTGTTGGATATCTGATCCTTCCTGACCGTAGGGTTGTTTGATTTCGACTGCTCAGTAAAACAGGAGTGTCAGGCGCTGGCTGGGAAGGCCGTGTTTCTAGGCGTGTAGCTAAAACATGACATTTTCTTTTGTTTTCTCCGTATAGTACGACAATTACGAGTTAGCGAAAGTTGCGACTGACGGCCTCTGCCTGTGCGCGCAAATTAGATCGCAAAAAGCAGACGATAAAACCCGTGTGTTAGTTTGGCACGGGGTCACATAAAATGGGATACCGCGACACATTCAAACTCATTACCCTTGCACTGTTCAGTTGTTCTAACGAGCGAACTACTGAACTCAGGCGCACATATATTTAATCTAGTCTGACACAAGGCCACAAAGCTGGAGCTAACTGAAGTCAAATTCATTAGAGTTACAATCTTCTTTTGAAATTGACTGTGACTCATTGTTCTACGACAGACAGCCAATACAAATATTTATTAAACTAAGTCTAGTCTGACATAAGGCCACAAAATTTGAGTATTTACACAATGGCGAATTCCTTAGAAAATGGTGCTGAACTCCTCTTTGATATAAATATTCCTATATTTCAGTGAATGCTGGACAATTTCCTCACAGATGATGAGATTTGAGACAACAGGACTGTGGTTCTACAAAAGCATACTAAGAATACTATGGTCGAAGCATGTGAGTAACGGGAAAGTTTTAAGGACAATGCAAACAAAAAGGACTTAGATCCGATTGAAGTTTCTTAGAGACATAATGAGGAAAGAAGGCTTGAAGAATTTGATCCTCACATGACATAGTGAAAGAAAGAGAGATATAGGTAAACAGCGACTGGCCTACAGTAGATGGTTCGTTAGTGATCACTCTAAACACCATTAAGCTCATCCAACTCTTTCCGAATCCACTGCACTGTCCTCAGATTGACACCCAAACGCCCTGAAATATTCGTATTGGAGCTTCCATATATATATATATATATATATATATATATATATATGAAAATTTCTCCGATTTAACCAGTAGAGAAGACAATATTTATGAATAAAAATGACAATAGGAAAACTTTGATAAAGTCCACATTGGACGAAACGCGTCAGCAATTACCACTTTTCCTATTGTCATTTTATTCATATATATATATATATATATATATATATATATTGAACAATAAAAAAAATATTAAAAAATTAAAATCTTCAGATATACTGGGTTGTATATTAATATTCCTTCGTTTAGATTCCTCGACTAGTTTCGGCCAACATGGTCATCATCAGGAGAAACATAATTTTTTGCTTGCTGGTAGCAGTGAACTACAGAAATGAATCTATCTATCTATCTATCTATCTATCTATCTATCTATCTATCTATCTATCTATGTATGTTTGCGTGTGTGCGCATGTGCGTTTGCAAAACTCAAATGCCTTTAGCATCAGGTAATACGAAAAAAAAAAAAAAAAAAAAAAAAAACTTATAAGAACTCCTGCCTATAATAATAAGCTATAATAATGAATACTCTCATATACGGCGTGTAACAGCAAAATTGTCCAAATCAAGTAACAGCATAATTGTCCGCCCCCAGCAAAATGTTTAATATCTATAAAAAAAAAAAAAAAAAAAACAACAACAAAAAAAAAAAAAAAAAAACAAACAAAAAACACTACGCTATTTGAGTTTTTCCCCACCAGGTTTTCATATATATTGGTAACTTAATGTTATTTTTAGTAGACACTCGTATTTGAGTAGACACTCCATTTATTTATTAAACAGTATGTTTATTTATTTTCATCTACCAGCCTGAATATTTGAGAAATCTTATTAGAAAAAAATGTGCGCTCTTCCTTAGGGGAGATCTCTCGGCTCCGGAGTGCTTCGATGGCCAACATCAATCTGAATAGTGCCTTTAAACGCAAATCTTTCTCCGACTCTCGAAATAAACATTTCTGCTCAGTTTCATGTCCTAACGTAAACAAAAAAAATTCTAAAGAACAGAATGGTTATTTTATTTATTAATACGACAGATTTTGATTTCTTAAACGTTATTTTTAATGGATACTCGTATTTGAGTAGACGTTCCATTTATTTATTAAGCAGTATGTTTATTTATTTTAGTCTACCGGCCTGAATATTCGAAAACTCATGAGAAACACAGGTTCAAATTCTGCATATTTTTCTTATAAGAATTCTCGAGTCCAGTAGGTGAAAATAAATAAACATACTCTTCTAAAAATAACGCTTAAGTAATAAATGTTTCCTGTTTATGATTGTGTTTCAGGTTCTTTCCGGTTCTTTCTTCACTTTCACTTCCGGTGGCCCATTTGCGTCGTGGTGGAATTATCTCCTTGTTTGGGGTAGCACCCCTTACTTTGCATCCCATCTAAAACAATAAAAAACTTAATCAATACAAAACAATGAGCTAAAGCTTGAAGGAGAAATATACTCTATTACTGTAATGATTGCGACAAAGAATACCTCGGAGAAACCTCAAGAAATTTAAATAAAAGATTATATATAAACACAATAGGGATACTTTAGAAACAGCACATTAAACGCATTAGTTGCTCACTGAAACAAAACTGACCACAATTTTGATATAAAAATGCTAGTCTAATTAAAAGAGAAAACAATTTACGAAGACGAAAATGCTTAGAAAGTGCTTTAATCGCAAGATTGTCCACAATAAATTTGCGTCCAGATTCTTACAACGTTTCACCATTCTTGGCAGATCTTCTATTATCACAATGTGGGATATTTAATAACAAAAATGATGGAAACAAAAGGAGACACAAAAAGAATCTGAATGAAATCGGCTAGATTATACACTCAAAACACACACACACACACACACACACACACACACACACACACACACACACACACACACACACACACACATATATATATTTTAAAATTCCCAGAATAATTAGTCACATCAACGAAAATGAAAACATTATTCCGATGGAGCAGACACGGCATGTCTTGACTTTTGTAACTTGATGTGAGTTATTGGGGTGGGGGTGGTGGGGATGGAGGAATGAAAAGCTCCAAATTACGCCTAATAAATGCTAAGGAAAAGAAGTCGACTGTAAAAAAGATCTTCAAATTGTGAGCATCGATGCTAAAGCATTACTGGAAAAATGTGAATTCTTCAGAAGAAAGTCTACAAATTCTTACTAGTTTCAATTTTGTCTTTCAATGCAACATTTAGTTTTTAATTTCGAGTCCGGAATTAGCAAAAACAAATCAGGTAGGTAAGAATAACTGACTCCAACGATGGGTCGAGGCTGAAATAATTACATATAGATAATAATTAGATATAAATAATAATTAGATATTTACCAGCAGCGATTAATTTTTAACACTCGAATAATTGTGTACTTTCTACAAGTGCTTACTGGCTGAAGTAATAGTATATTTCCCACCAGTGCTTGCTAGCTGAAGTAATTGTATATTTCCCCCCAGTGCTTACTGGCTGAAGTAATTGTATATTTCCCCCTAGTGCTTACTGGCTGAAGTAATTGTATATGTCTCACCAGTGCTTGTTGGCTGAAGTAATTGTATATGTCTCAGCTTACTGGCTGAAGTAATTGTATATCCCCCCCAGTGCTTACTGGCTGAAGTAATAGTATATTTCCCGCCAATGCTTACTGGCTGAAGTAATAGTATATTTCCCACCAGTGCTTGTTGGCTGAAGTAATTGTATATTTTCCACCATCTCTGCGCTGGCTGAAGTAATTGTATATTTTTCACCATTTCTTGCTGGTTAAAGTAATTGTATGTTTACCACCTGTGGGTTGAGGCTGAAATTGCTAACATAGCCTTGAGGCTGAAATAGTTGTGTATTCCTCAAAAGTGCCAATGGCAAGGTAAAAATAAAAGCCAAGTATTCATGTAGGCCCTTTCTAATACTCTCCCACATATTCTTCCTTTCGATTATTTAGCCTTGTTTCAAACGCAGAGAGAAAGACTGTATGCCCAAATCTTGCATATCTTACGTAACATTAGTTGAATATAGGACTTACTATCAATTGCCCGTGATACCAGCTCGCTAATTACTGCTTAAAGATAAGACGTCTGCATGAAGAGACAGATTAATTGAATGATCGATAAATGCAATGATTGATCGATAAACAGCTCGACGCGAGAAATCCGAAATAATAGAATATAAATGAAGTAAGCTACTGAAATAAAGTATATTTGTATGCAAACAGAAAAATTTATGTCGTGAAGTGATGGACATGATGAGAGAGACAAAAACAAAAAGAAACAGAGGTAGAAAATATTACAGATTGAGACAAATATCCATTATGGAAATGCTATTTGATTACAATTGTAAAGAGAATTTGCTTTCCTCAATCCATCAATTGGGGGAGGGAATAACTGATTTGATTACACGATCAAATTAATATTAGATATTTATACTACCTAATATGGATGATTTATATAGATTTAGAATTCGTGCTGCCAAAAATTTCTATAATTTTATTTTATGCATTAATCTAGGATTTTTAACTATAAAATTAATTCTATTGTCGCATTTAATAAAAAATTAAGCTTTTTAATGACCATTAAAAATAAAAAATATCCCCCAAAAACTAACACAAGACTTTTACAAATTGGATATTTCGTTACTATGGTAAAACGAACCATGTTTGTATCTTGACATCGCGTAGTACCACCTGCTACCATAATAGAATATTATTAAGCCAATAATGCCCAAAATGGGACGGAGGAATTAGTTATAGGTAGAAACCGCCAGTTAATGTCGGATTTTAATCAACTTATAATTAATGCCAATTTTTTTCATAAGTCTATAATATTAGACTTTTTTTTAAAAATTAAGACTGGATTTAAAAAAAATATCTGCAATTAATACCGTTTGTTTTTTTTGTTTTTTTTATTTCATAAAATAAGAATTAATAACAGATTTTTATAAACCTATAGTTAACACTGGAATGTTTTTAATAAGACTAATGTAGATTTTTCTATAAGCCAATTTTTAGCACTGACATTTTATAAACCCATAATTAATAACAGTTTTTATTTTATAAACCGGATTAAAAAAATCCCCCAAAATACAAAAGCCCCCCCAAAAAAAAAAACTATAATTAATACCGGACCTTTTTCACTACTATTATTAATAACGGATTTTTATAAAACTATAAACTATAATTAATACTGGATTTTATAAACCTATAACTAACACCAGATTTTTGTAAACCTATAATTAATACCAGATTTTTAAATTTTTATTTTTTATATTAATAACGGAAATTACAGTGTCAAGAAAGGGTATCGAGATGTGTGACTGATAAATATGTATTCTATTCTAATATTAAATTCTTTTATTAAATGTTATAGAATAGATTATTATATTGGCTATAGAGATGCGTACTATCTATCAAAGCTCACCTAAACCTGATACATGCCCAAATAAGATTATAGGAAGACTGTGATGCGATGTTTTAAGTGATGTGACTTGATTGCCTTGAAAATTAGTATGTAAAATTTTGGTTTTGACTTGGGCATCATCAAGAATCTGATCAAATATACGATCATATATTTGATCAAATATAAGATATATTATAGACATTTACAATTTTATACCTCGAAAAATTCCAATGGAAATAGGGGTTGTTTTTTGTTGTTTTTTTTAATTTTACGCCAGATCCATTTGATTATTTGTTTGAGATAAAATTTGGCAAAGAAAATCATTGGTCAACAAAGCAGAATGACCAGTGAAGCTTTTAAATAATTTTTCTGCTGTTAATATTGGCATATCCGTAATTTATGATTAGTGAAGGTTTAGAGTTGATTTTATGTCTAGGATTAGTTTGGGATTAACATAGAGTTTGGGTTATAAATCCCAACCCGTCAAATTAAGAATAGAAATTTATAATGTTTTCATTAGGCAGACATTACAAGTATATGAATGATTCTGTGAAATATCAGAGAGAGAGAGAGAGAGAGAGAGAGAGAGAGAGAGAGAAAGAAGAGAGAGAGAAGAGAGAGAGAGAGATGGGAGAAAAGAGGGAGAGTGGGAGAGGGAGAGATAAGGAGAGAGAGAGAGAGAGAGAAAGCCTGAAAGAGAAAGAAAGTGAGAGAGAAAGAGAGATAGGGTCAGAGAAAAAGAGGGAGGCAGAGAGAAGGACATAGATAGAGATAGAAAGAGAAGAAAATAGAGGGAGAGAGAAAGAGAAAAAAGCAGGAAAGGTAAAGAGAGACAGAGAGACAGAGAAAAAGAAAGAATGAGACGGCACTTTGAAGTGTAATTATCATTTGTGTCTGGTCGTTATATTGGTGAAAGAAAGAAAGAAAGAGAGAAGGAGAGATGGAGAGAGAGAGGGGAGAGAGAGAGGGGAGAGAGAGAGGGGGGAAGATGGAGAGAGAGAGAGGGGAAGATGGAGAGAGAGAGAGGGGGGAGAAAGAGATAAATATATAGAGAGAGATAGGGAAAGAGAGCGAAAGAATGCAAGAGAAAGAAAGTGGGGAGAGAGAGAGAGAAAGAGAGGGAAAGAAAGAGAAAGAGAGCAAGGGAGACAGAAAGAGAAAAGGAAAGATAGAGGAGGAGAAAAGAAAAAAGAAGGAAAGGTGAAGAGAGATAGATAGATAGAGAGAAAGAATGAGACAAGGAGAGTACTTTGAATTGTAATTATCAATTGTGTCTGGTGTATTGGTGACACCGAATATAAAAGAGTCTTGTAGAAGCATGCCGGCACAGGTTTGCAATAAAAAGTTCAAGTGGCCGATATATATATATATATATATATATATATATATATATATATATGTGTGTGTGTGTGTGTGTGTGTGTGTGTGTGAGCGCCCATGTGCGTAATTCACACTCTCCTGTTTCCTTCCTGATTTGCTTTCACCATCTTTCCTGGTTCTTCTGTCTATCTCCCCACCCCACAGCACTTCTCTTCCTCTTCCTCTTACTCACCACTTACACCCGCTTTCATTAATTTCTTCCACCTTTAACCCAATCACTTTTCCCTTCCAAAATCTTTGAACGTCTTAAATTATTTTAAGTCGACTCCACTTTCCGAAATCGAAACAAAGAAACGCAAATAGTCTACCGAACACACATCGTTTAGCAATTACCCTAACCATGTCGTATGAACTTATTTAAAACAAATGTTTGTAAATAACATAAAAAAAGGGGATGTAAATTTACTTAAATGAAATCTTGATATCTATTGTTATCTGCATCCATCGATTTCGAGAGACTATGGATCAGTGCCCGAAGAGTGCGGGCCTGGGAAAGGTTTTTTTAATGAATGATTGGCGGTTGATCACGCAGCACGTTTACCCTCACCACGCCACCGATGTTGTCCAAGGGAACGACAGAGACCGATACAGCTTGGCACCGGCGTCATCACAGGAGTTGCCAGAGCAAAATATGATATCAGACTCAGGATTTGAATTCAGTGTTGTTCTTCTTCCAGTCCGGCTGCCAACCATGCCTACAGAACCAAGACTGCCCTACTATTCACCCATAGCTGTAAGGCGGAGAGACGGACTCATACCCCCTCACAAGGGCACTAACACGTAAGTAAATGCAATCTTTCTTTTTTAATGTATTTTTTTTTTAAAATACCAACTACAATATCATGATTGTTTTTCAGAAAGAGAGTTGTTTGATTTGAAAACTCCTACAAGAGGTAGTGAAGGAAAATGAGAAGAAAGAAACTAAAAATCAATTGCAAGAAGACAGAATGCATGTTTGTTAGCAAAAGGGACAGCCCAACATGCAAATTAAAAATTGAAGATGCCAAAATCAAACAAGTACAAAAATTTAAATATATTGGAAGCGTTTTAACGGAGGATGGAAAGTGTGACACCGAAATCCGAAGACACTTTGGGATAGCGAAAGATGCAATCCAAAAGCTAAGCAAAGTATTAAGAAGAAGGAAAATTTCGCTAGAAATAAAGAAAAGAGAACTGAATTAATATCATTCCTTATTTCTCATGAGATTGTCTAACTTTCACTGAGATTGTTGAGATTTACTTAGTTTAATTAAGTTCGACTCTCAAGGATTAATTGTGGAATAAATAGAAAGATAATATTACGCCAACAATCAAAATATTGGCTTTTTTTCAGAGCTCGATTACCGAACTCTGATATCAATAGAAAATACAACACATTTTAAGCTTCCAAGCATTCTTTTTCTTTTTTATCATTTCCTCCCAAGCAAGGCGATAGTGCCACTAAGACGCAAGGGATTACTGGAAGTGAAAGAGAATGAGAAGACTTCAGTGAGGCGAAAGGACAATAAAAGAACAGGATTCAGGAAGACAGAGATTGCGTTTTTTTTTTTTTTTTTGACGTTCACCCTGTACAAGGTTGATAGAATTGATATTTTATTAATTGCATGGGCCATTATCATCGATCGGATATGTTTCGTATTTTGCTTTCAAAAATTTAGTAGGAAGTTTTTTTTTTTAAGTTTTGTTACAGGATTGGCATGCAAGATTCACCTATTGTTTTGGTTATTTTTTTCCATAGCTGTGGAGTGGATTTCATTCTTGGTGTTGTGTTGTGGTTGAGAGTTGTTCTTTTATCAGAGGGTGTCCTGAAAGCCAGAAGATAATAATTGGCGTTGCATTTAAATTCTTGAAAATTGTAGGTGGTGTGAAGCCAGAAATTAGAAGAACCTATTGTAATAGAACCTGCGGTTTCATCTAGCTCGTGAGATTTAGTTGACAATCTAGTATCACGTTTAAATTGATGCAGTCGAGGCAGAAACGAGGAAATGTCATCAGAACAATTGTCATTAAAATATTTCTAGAAAAGACAGAGGGAATCCATATCTTGCCAGTGAGAAAGTGACATTGTATCAAACGCGAAGTATACACACACCTCACTCTATATTTCGCTTTCTCTCTCTCTACATATATATGTATATAAAATGTATATATATATATATATATATATATATATATATATATATATATATATGTATATATATATGAGATATATATATATATATATGATAGATATATATATGATATATATGTATATATATATATATGCACAACACACACTTACACGCACACACACAAACACACACACACACACACACACACACACACACACATATATATATATATATATATATATATATATATATATATATATATTACAATAAAAGTTTGCTTCCGTTATCAGTAACACATTAAAAAAATATTTCGATTCGCATTATACTTTTTCGTTTCGGATGCTACCTGAATTTTACCAAAAACAAAATAATTTCCATGCCTGAAGATGACTGAATGTACACTTGAAAGTTCTTGCGTATTTAAGAAAGACCTTATACAGCTTATAATTTAAAAAATAAAACAAACAAGGATCATAACATTCATTGAATGATTGGTGTGTTAATGCTTCTTTAAAATTTGGTTGTGAACGGATTTCGCCATTTTATATCATTAACGTTACTAATTTACTTTTTGTATAAATGATTCATTGTAATATAAATTGAACATATATTTTATATATATATATATATATATATATATATATATATATATATATATATATATATATATATATATATATATAGTTTATGAAAAACTAGGTAATCTGTATGGGTAAACCTAAGGAGGATATATATATATATGTATATATATATTAATTTGTCCTGCATTTTCGTTTTATGAAAATTGTGTTTGCTCAATACAATTTTCATAAAACGAAAATGCAGGAGAAGTTAATATATATATATATATATATATATATATATATATATATATATAGAGAGAGAGAGAGAGAGAGAGAGAGAGAGTGAAGAAAGAAAGAAAAAGAGAAAGAACTGAAGTTTACATGACTACCGTTGTTTAAATGCCATATCAATTCAGGACGTAGGCGATCACGTCTATCCACTGATTCCTTTTCTTTATCATTTGTGAACTGCCATGACTTTCTGGGAAAAAGAGTAATGCCATGATGTCTTTTTCACGGTTTTAAATTCAGACTTTCCTCTCATACTGGCTGTCGGCCAGTCAACACATAGCTGTGAGAGAAGTGCTAGACTCGTACCTTTTCCCAAGGGCATTTGTCCGAAAGTGGATGCAACGGGAATTTGAACTTGCTGATTTAATTTCCTGTGCCGATAGCCGTCACGTTTTCTGTACATCCACTGTTCCCCTTAGCAATCTCAACTCTATCCCTTAAATAGAAAACAACAAGCAAAAAACAAACAAAACAGACAAACGACTTCAATTATTTACAACAGTTTATCTTTCTCTTTTTCGATATAAACTTTGAAGTTTTAATTGTAAAACTTTTATATGGAACCGAGCTGTATCTTCTCGCCAAATGTGGACATAACTGACCATTCAAAGAAGCCGGGGCATCAGTAATTAATGAACCCGGACACTGTATATATAGCGAATTAAGTAATAAATATAGTAGATATTAGTTTGTCGAAAGGGATGCAACCTTACCATTTCGGTTGAACGAGAGAAAGGTCGATTAGTAGGCTGGGCGGATAAATAAGCTTAATTGTTTATGAGAAGCAAATGAAAAGAGACAAAACACAATAGTTCAAAGGTAATTTTCCCATTCTTTTTCTATCTTGATTTGTTCAAATCTAAATCTATCAATCTGTCCATCTCTCTCTAATTTTCTTTGTCTTAATTCACATTTATCTTCGACCCGTGCAAAGGCCTAATGTCTCCATCTCCGTTCAGATCTTTCTATCTATCTATCTATCTATCTATCTATCTATCTATCTGATTTGTTGACATGATTCTAAGCTGTAGCGTATTACATTTCCCCCAGAGATGTCATTAATATGTGTTCAAGTCCAGCTAAAAGGCAAAATAATAAAAATAAAAATATTTGTCATTCTATCTATCTATCTATCTATCTATCTATCTATCTATCTATCTATCTATCTAGTTCACTTTTCATGGCTGTCTATGTAAGCTCGGATTTTGGATATTGGCTTTCAAGCTAGGCAGGGCTTCTTCACCAGAAACATCGATGTAACAGAATAAATATCTATCTGGTCGTTAGCTTGAATATTTTTGTATTACCTATCGTACCCGAATTTCGGAATGATTTCAAGGTAGGATTTCTTCTATCGGATGACCGGCAATCA
This sequence comes from Acanthosepion pharaonis, assembly GCA_903632075.3. Lineage (NCBI taxonomy): Eukaryota > Metazoa > Mollusca > Cephalopoda > Sepiida > Sepiidae > Acanthosepion > Acanthosepion pharaonis. The sequence goes on from CAHIKZ030001190.1 coordinate 206,108, forward strand.
GATTGCAGATTCACCCTCACGCCTTACACACTGCGATCATTCAATTTAAGTGCTTGTAAAATTTGTCGTACTTAATTAGTACGAATATCAGTTATCGGTAATGGCTTAATGTACTGAACAAATAGTCAACGAATAAAAGAACAGCGATCAAAATTGTACGTTTTATAGATTTCGTCCAATTTTTTTAATTCTTCTTTAAACTTGTAAAGTTTGAAGGAAAATCAGCACAAGAAAGGACACTTGTACTTAGTATCAGAAAAATTAAAAAGATAGAGGAAAGAAGGCCTGGTGAATATGAAACTCATAATACATATTTATGATAAAAAGGGTAGAGGGAAAAAGTGAGTAATCTACCTAACGCAGAAGATGGACTGGGAGGGATAGTAAGGTGACAAAGAATAGGTTTTGTACTCAATTTCACACCAGATCAAAGAAAAACAGGTGCAGGGTTGTCCCAAATTTACTCCCGACCGCTGAATGCCGAATCAAGTGATATTACAATTACATTCAGTTTTGTAAACGTGGTTAATAATCGTAATATATTCAAGTATATAAACAACCACTCGAGAGGGAAATTGGGTAGTCTCTCAGACATCGCAGACTATAACGTCAGGATCAGGTTTCTGAAGCGAACGAAGGGCCGCGTTTTCGCACACTGGCCGAGTGTAACTGATGATGTACTGGAGTGAAATAAAATACAATATTAAGTCAGGAAATATTCAAGTCTCGTGTTTTTCATTGTTTTACAGGTGTTATCAATAACGAGTACACACACTTCTTTACTGCAAAGGAAGTTGTGGAGAGCCACAATTTTCCACGTTCTGAAGTGACACAGCAAATAAAAAAGAATTGAATTTCTGACGAGTAAATTTCCCAAAGGATTAAGATTAAATTCTAGACTGCAGCCTAGGCTTACGACCATCTCACGTTGAAACACCGGTTCTTGCAGAATCACCGAAGTTAAGCAACGTCGACCCCGGTTGGTACCTAGATGGGTGAACAATTGGGAATATCAGGTGCTGTGAGCTTGAATGTGCGAGTGGTGCTATGGATAAGGGAAATCAGAGCCGAGTTCTAGTTCCAATCGGGTTCATTATATTCACTTACGCGCAAATACACCTGAGAAATGTGTGAATCCCCCCTCTTTCCCCTCCAGCTATGGATTAATTAGTAAGACTTGTATCAGTAAAATTATTATCATCTCCAGAAATTATTACAATATAAAATATTTTTTGTCTTTAAATAACCTGAAAAGGTTGATAAGCCGTAAAAAACGAATAGAAAAAGAATGCAGCCTACATTGCTTTAAAGTAGCATATTTTCTGAGTACTTTTATATTGATCCTACTTTTTTATTCTGACGTTCAGATCATTGCATGTTCAAAGACTGTTAT
>CAHIKZ030001190.1:212500-215000 GCA_903632075.3 Acanthosepion pharaonis
ATGAAAATAAAGAAAACAACAAAAAGTACAAATTCTTGAGGCCGTCTATATAAAAAATATAATCAATGCTAAATAGGGTTAGTTATGAGTATAGCAGCACTGTTTTAAAGTTACAATAACAGCAATATTTTTAAAATACTTAAATTGTAATTACCGTAATTTCTCGAAAATAATACGCATTTTTTTTTTACTGTAAATTGCAGATGATGGTAGGGATGTGTATTAGAAATAGGTTTAAACAAAAATATTTTTTGTTATTGACTATTTGTTACTATTAAATACGTACTTGTTGTTCTAAAATAAGAATCCAACAATAATAATTGTAACATTCTTTTTGTCAATAAATTTATGTTTATCAGTAACCGCATTTTTTATTTGGTGAGAAAATAAAAAAAAATCTATAAAAAGGCCAATTTCGAAGAAAAGAGGATATCAAGTTAACAATTTATTGAAATTTTAATTTTCATCATCATTATCATCATGGCCACTTTCTATTATAGAATCAATATCTAAATTGTCATTAAACAAATTATCATTCACAATATTATCTTTGAAATTATCTTCGGCATTTTCATTCTTTTGCCAAACAATGTCATCTTCAGGAGCATCAAATTGCTGTAGTGAAACAACACTTCTTGAAACCTCTGTTTATAACATTGATGGAGTCCTAAGATTCCTGAATTCATTTTACAATAAGTTCAGGGTCGACAAAATGTCTTTGTAATTATTTATTTATTTTTTTGACAAAATTTATAGATGCATATTATACTTTGGGATAGGTATATATCTTAATTTTTGGTTGATTTGTTGGGGTGCATATTATTTATGGGGACGTATTATTTTCGAGAAATTACTGTATAAATTTTACATTTATATAAATAAAAGTTACCTCCCTTAGATAAAACATAATATCTTTAACTAACAGTTAATTTTTAAATTAGTTTTAACGGAGCGTGTTCATATGTGTTTATAATTAAAACAGAACACGTTTCATGCGTATTTAAAAATGATTGACAACTATCAATTACATTCATTTTTTGTCTTAGCAATTTCCTTACTGACGATGATTTTGGATGAGATTGAAAGTACTTAGGAAAATAAAAGAAATGAAAAAACTATAGCGCGGCACCTTCCTTAATGAATTTAATATCAACATTAAGAATTTGACCAGAGAATTCGACAGGATTCAAAATATATATATATATATATATAATATATATATATATATATATATATATATATATACAAAATGTACTTATGTAACATCGAATTTTGTATAGAACATCCAATGTGGATCAAATTCAATACACAGTAGTAATAATTAACAAGACTAGACCCATTAACCATTACATAACAACGAGACATTCCCATTATGACAAGTAGGGAAATTTTGTTGTGTCGGAGTCACAATATGAGTAGATTCATCTGTTCTTGCAATCAGTATTTAAATCTTGGTTTTTACTTCTTTTGAAAACTAATTTAGAGTCAACTAAACTCTCTTCAGTTGAGTTATTGGTCAACACAATCTTCCTGTTCCTTTAAGTATTCTCGTAATGCCAGTTTAAGCTATGTTTATACATTATTCGTAATTATTAAATGGTAATTTTGTTTCATATTTTATTGCATTTTTATTCAGGTACTTTCAGTCATTCGCCAATGTAAAACGATGTTGTTTATGAATTTCCATGCACTTTGGGAGATTGCATCTCTAATATCAATAACAACCAACATGAAATTCTTACACTGGTCACACATATATGACACTTTCTTGTAGGTTACCTTGTTACTTATCGAAATTTAAAACATATATTAGTCAATAATATCTAAATACTATATCACATCCACTGCGAGGAAAGACTCAAAATGCTAGTAGCTATTATTATACAAAATAAACAACCCTTATTAAATATAATATCTGTCACCACAGAAGACGTTATTTTAAAGTGTGCTTAAAATATTTAATATGTATGCAAAATAATAATAATCCCGGAAGAAAAAAAATACTTCGACGCTTACGAGAAAGATATAAGAAAAACTAAACAAATGTACATTGTCTTATTTAAAGAAATAGGTATTAAAAAGGGAAAGCTACCCAAATACACACGTATACATACCTATAAATATCTATCTAAGCTCAGGGTCGGTCCAAGGGTCTCGTTCCCCCCTGCCCAATCTATGATACGTGTCCCCACCCCCAATGCATCACAATTTTCATAAAGTAGTATTCATATAAAATACAAATTTTATTGTAACCTAGTTATATACAATAATGGATCATATACAATATAAGTAAACAATTCAACTAGGAAAATAAAAAAATAAATAAAATGTATCTAAATACAAATTAGAGACATGTCATAATAGATCCTTCCATCTTAAATAATTCAACAATTTTTGGCGACAATTTTTAAAATCAACATGAAACTTGTTAAAAAGTTAAATAATTTTTACACATTCAACGTTATGGATATAAAATAGTGAATTTTATATAATATCTTTC